>OY735235.1:907500-935000 GCA_963457665.1 Thysanoteuthis rhombus
AAGTAATAAACAAGAGGGAGAAAGATTCTATTTGTAGATTCTTCACTTAAGAATTACAGTGTAAAATCTTCAGTAAGTCAAGACTGAAAAACTGTCTATTTTGAAAAAAAATCAAGAACATTTCTAGTACGTAAATCTTCCCAGAATATATATATATATATATATATATATACATATATATATTTATATATATATATATATATATATATATATATATATATATATCGTGTTATATTATATAGAAACTCTCATTTGAAATGATCTCCCGTCAATGTATCACTTGGCCTAAACAACATAAGTAGAATAAACGATAATAGAAAATAGGGCTGCTTAATTGTTTACTATATCTTTTTCTTAACACAGACACACACACACACACACACACACACACACATATATATATATATATATATGTATATATATATATATATATATATATATATATATATATATATATATATATATATATATATATAAAAGCATAATATCCGTCAAAATAAACGGGATTATTTACGTACAGATTAGCACCTTTGCCTTTGCCTAGGATAAGACTATTCTGACTGTTAAATCTAGGACGAAATTGTTTCAACTCGACACTTCTGCCTTTTATGAGAGTGTAGCATCTGTGCAGTTATATATGTATACATATATGCTGGTAGCAGACTAAAATTAGCACAGCACACTATTTCTTTAGTGAGGATCGAACTCACTACAGAAGTAATATCTACGAACCTAGCTCACTAAACAATTCACAACTGTGAAGTACCCCTATATATCAATCTATTTATCTATCAATTTACCATAGCCCTACTGATGGCCTGCCAGACTAGCAAGCGAAGTGAGCAACAGAATCCAAAATTCAAGGCTCTACTCCATGTAAAGATATAAATGGTACGAAAGTTGATCAACCCGTCAAGTGTGGTTGAATAATTTTGTTGTCAATGGGTGTCAATTTTTTCAAAAAGTTCGTTGACATATTGTTATGGAAAAGTTAATACAAATTAAAGAAATAAACCATTCGGCACCATAAAGTACGCCTCTCGGTGTATTTCTTTTAATTAGCGGTTTTCTTGGTGAATTGGCGATAATACAAGTAGTATTTTTTGTGTTCACCATCCAACTACGTCTTATGGCGAACCGCACTGTAACGGGGGTTATAATCATGTTATTTGGTCTGCATATTATTAATTCATATCATATTTGGCCTGCCATAGTAAATGAGTTTGACGCTTATGCATTACAGCTTCCAGCAAGTATTCTCACCATGAAGACATCACCTTTGAAAAACTGGAATATTCTACCAACTTTCGTAATAAGCAGTATAAGCATAAACAGTTTTAACAATAACTCTAACAAATTTAGATCACCGTGAAAAGGTGCTTTGGGGAGTTATCAGCTGAAAGATTGGGAATTTACGAAAGATATGTGTCTGGTAAATTGTTCTCTGTATTGACGAGCTTGTTGAAATTTAATGCACATCTTTACCACTTGACATACGGTGTATTTTAATGTTGAGTTTTTCAAGTGTATTTTGTATATTGATATGCTCATAGAGGTTTTTTATTTATTAAACCCACAAATATGATTAGCAATGTGCGGGTGTCTTCTATCACACCAAAGGGCGCGACTGTCGTTGTAAAATAGAGTTTTATTCATGTTCTAACGGTGTACTAAAAATGCCGAATTTAGAGAATGATATAATATGAGAAAAAGAAACAAAAACGAAAAATGATAAAAATATGTTTGTGGTCTACAAAACGTTATTCTCCAACCTCACTGCAATATAAACCTATATTACCTATATACATAGAATGCAAAGTGCATATCCATATATTTCATATAAGCCGCAATTTTGACATCATAAGTAACCTAGTAAACAATTAAATAACTTGAATAATCAATTGAGTTTTACAGTTTCAGTAAGTGACCTCGATTTTGACGTAAGACGTTCCATCAAATTTAATGTTGACTGGATTAGCAGACCAGGGAATCTAAATCTTGATCGATTTTCACTTGGCCAGTGGACGTGAAAAATTGCCAATTACGGACAGTCCACACTTACAAACTAGTGAGAAGTCATTTTATAAGATTTAATTAGTTGTTGTGTTGAGTTGCTGTGACCTAAAAATAGATTTACAATCCTTTAAGAAGGTTCTTGGTCGGTGGTGGTTATCTATTTTTTTGGAAAGAATTCTGAGTATCGTTGGTAAAGTAAGTGGTTTTGCTAGAAAAAAAATGGCGTCCGTTTGAGTACTTAACGCAGAGAGGTTTGGGGGTCAATTGTAAGCAGAGAGTTGTCCAATTCTCTGCCGTATTTTACGATATGTGAGTTATATCTAAGACATTCTCGATCAAAGACTTTACAACCCTTTGAACCCCCGAACACTTGTGCCGTACGGAAGTGACGCTAAAACTTACAAAGACACGCTCTAACGAAAGTAACAGAGAATATACTTTCGAAGCAAAAAAAAACTTATAATTTGAGAAGCTTTCATGGTAAAGTTATGCTGAATTGATATCAAGGAAAGAGAAGCGATTACGTTGGCTTACGCATTTGCTATTACTGCTGTTAGTGCTACTGACTCACAAAATGAACAAAAGCAGACTACTCGAATATTCAAAAATGCACTGAACAGAAATTACGACAACGATTTGGTACTGTAAGAGATTTTTTTACAGGCTATTCACACGAATTTATTTGGAGGTTGAGTGTCACTGATAGAAAAACGTTTAAAGAATTGTTATTGCTACTTTTTCAGCGTATATTCTTTTTAGCTTCATAATTATGAAAAAAATGTTAGTCGTTACTTGCAACCCTAACCTTAAAACTAACCCTAACCATAAAATTAACTTAGAACTAACCTAAAACTAACCTTTAAAATGACCCTTAATCATATCATCTGTAATTAAATTTGATAAAATAATATTTATTTTCAAATTTATTGAGATACAGTTTTAATTGTTCAAATCTGATTTCGTTTATTTCGTACGTTAGTAACATTAGCAGCAGTAGTAGCAGACGAATAAGCTTACGTAATCGCTTACCTCCTCTTAGTATTGGTTTTACAAACCAAGAGCAAATCTTTAGAACTAAATTCCCAAGTGAGGAAAACAATTTCCATCCCACGGGTCCTAATGGTCTATGATTTTTTTGTAAATAAGTGTCCTCTGTTTGTGTCTGAATAAATATCCATTTCCTTGAAATACAAATACGTTTGTGTTGTTGTTATTACCTAAATTATGAATCCAACCACCAGACCAAAATTCTTTGAGGAGACAATTCTTTCTCTACGCCAGTGCTTCGTGAATGGAACTAACTTTATTGTTTCAGAATTTACCCAACTCAATAAACGACGTATATATAATCAAGTAGTAAGGTAGCCAATTTAGATGTGATATTTCAACTTTTGAAAGTCACTCTCACATTCGAAAAGTCACATTTCAGTTCTCAAAATTGGACCTTAAAACACGAAAAAAATCTTTGAAAATCTAAATATTGTCAACACTGGACTCACTAATTCGAAAACAAAATAAAACAAACAAAAACTAACAACCTAGTTGAGAAGTAAAAGCAACTGAAATAAAAATTTGAGTACATAAATACACACACAAAAGGTGATTTCCGCTCTCAGACGGAAAATGGCCACCTCGCCTTTTTTTTTTCCTTAGAGGGAGAGATATTTTCACATTCAGTAGAGATATTTGTGTTACACCCTTATCACCCTCCAAGTGTCAAAAAGTTAAAAAAAAAAATCAGTGGCCAGCAGGAGCGAAATGACTAGAAGTTATATCAATTGCAGGTTTTAATGTCTCGAAGTTAAACCTCTCCGGGAATAGCAAGTGGGAAATTAAGATGGCTAGACTCCATTTGACATTGAACCAACTTGGATTGGCGACATATGTGACACTCTAATGCGAGAGCAACCCCTTGAAAGACAGGGGTAGGTTCAGAGGAACAACACCTTATTTACTAACATTAGATCTTCAGGCTCGGATTAGGTATCACCTGCTTTGAAACTTTCTAGGAGAAATATGATAATTTTTATCGTTTGTTTTTCTTCTCAGAAAAGATAAAGGAAGTACGTGAAATACAATGAGCAAAAAACAAAAACAAAAAACCCCAAAATACTCGTGAATCGAGATGACGGGAAAATCGGTAACAATGAAATCTTGGATTCAGTACATGGATAGAATGAGTAAACGATGGCGTCTCGAGAATGGCAAAACGGTTAACAAGACATCTTGTAACGTTCCTAATTCAGTCAGAAAACGACGTTGAGACCAGCAAGGCCAAAATGTCACCTATAAAAATGAATAAATTAATATGTATACTGAAAAAAAGAAATATATATATATATATATATATATATATATATATATATATATATATATATATATATATATATATATATATATATATATACCATGCTACCCTGGATACCATTAAAACAGGTAAAATCATTTGTTTACCTTGCAATGTCTCGGAAACCAAATTTACGTTTTGGTCTGTCTCCTAACTGTTTCGATTTCTCTCGGTCTTTCTTCCAGGTGTGTGTCTTCCATGGTTCTACCTAATGAAATCCCAAATGGAAAAAAACAATGTATGTCAGATATGAGAATCCATTTTCAACTGACTATCATAGAAAGGTTGACATATTTTCAAAATATTGTTTAAATCTAGAGTTGATTTTGTTTTCATAGGGCAACACTATTACCTCACCAAAAACCAATGAGTCATTTATGCAAAACCATAAAGAACACAAACATTGATGACGAGTCGAACAACAAATGGCTATGTCTGATTTCTTCGATACGATGAATACAATAGAACATATTTTATTTCAACAAACCAACAATAACGAATTAATTTTCACATATCAATTATTACGTAAGGAAACTAATAGATTCAAGAAAAATGGTCAATTTTAAAACGGTGTTACTTGTAGTATTTTGTATCGGAGTCAAAAAGTGTTTTATTTTATTATCATTATTATCTATTAATCTATTCATTTGTAAATATTGAATTTCTAAAGAATAAAGGAGTCGAAATACGATACATAGTTTTTGAAAAATATATTGTATGAAGAAATTAATCCAGTTTTATTTACCTTTCAGATTTTGATGGTGGAAGGAAATTTGACCATAGCACAGCCAAGCCTGTTCTTATAAGTTTTCAGTATTTAAGAGACAAAGCAGCAAGTTGAATGTTGAAAATATTTTGAATTTCATCCGACATCATTATTCACCATATTTAATCAAATAATTATCATAATGTTGTATCGGAAAGTTCCTGGACTTTACATGCTGTGATTGTATCATTCAACGGAAATGCGTGTGCAGCTGATGATCATTGTTACACAGCTTAATGAGCCAGTCTTTCAATAGGCTTCGCGCTATCTGTGACATTGTGTGATAACATCTCTGAGATCTGCATCAAACTTTGCAGAAAGCACGTCAAATCAATTACCGAAATCTTTGAAATATTTATTATTTATTTAAATATATTTCCAATGCCGGTCGTGTTCAAGACTGCTATAATTCATCAAATGTCTTTTTGCCCATCTGTCTACTATTGTTTAAAGGACGGCTAGATCTATGGCCACCAAAATTCCTGCGGTTACTAATGTGACCCCGCAGCATGTTTTTGTATATCAATCTTTTGAAAATTCCAATTTTGAGAGGCCTTGTTCGGGAAGTTTCTGATTGCCCTACACATTTTTCTGGGATTAGTCCATACTAAATCATATAAATATAGAGTTTGATTTATGTTATAACTGCAATGTTACTCCAACCATCTCATAAAAGTACAAAATAGTTCTTCTATTCACGTCCCTTACTATAATGATCCACTAATGGTACCGATGTCGTTGTTTACTAATGTTTGTAAAAAAACTTAATTACTTTTTCCTTATTCAGTGTCAAACCCCACACAATCATGTTTATATTTGTAAAATTATTTGATTTTTAGTATTGAAAAGATAACACCAAGTAACGAGATTTTCTCTCCTGGATAGTGAGTGTTATTTTGTTTTATTTTGTTTATGTGTGAAAAATGATAGAAAATGACAAATATTCCCTTCTAATTGTGCTTCTGTGACCAAGAGAGTGACATTCCAATGTAACTGTTTTACTTCATTTGATTAAAAATGTGAAAAACTACCCGCTGGAAAAATTTGAAATAAGTAACTCTCAACTTATCACCTTCCTGTTCGCGAAAGCAAAAGTTGAAGGAAATATTTGACATTTTCTAAAAATTTTTTAACGTAATCAGAAAATAACACTCATTATCCAGGAACAGAATAGTGATGAAAAAAGGTTGCGCAATTCAATTTATAGACACCCTGTGTATTGAAAAGAATTTCAAGTTTTCTCAGTGCGAAGTGAGGTCTGCCCTACAATCAAAAGTCTTTTTTTTATCTCGGTAAAGTAAAAAGATGCAAGTCGACAGGTATTTTTTGCACACTTACGTGTGTTATCAAAATGAAAAAGCCAATTAGAAGCGACTCACCTGATATTCATAGGAAGGTTTAAGAAAATAATTGAGCATCTCTTGGTGATAAACGGGGGTCAGACTTCCACTAATGGGTGGCACGATCCATACCCAGTCTGCAGGACATCCACCCCGAATACGCTGTTCGTTCTCAAAATGCTTCATGAAGGATTCGGCCGCTGTATGGTGGTCGGATATCGTTACGTGCATTGACTGAAGAGAAAAAAAAAAGGAAAGGAAACAGGTCTGGTTAGTCATTTAATAGAAACTGTCACGTGACCAACACCTCTCAGCAAGTGTGCCATGTTGGGGTTGATCAATTAGAAAATTGGAAACGTGAATAAGTTATTTCTCTCACATTTTGTCGGGCAGTGATCACTAAAAAAAAGTATGGATCTAAATTGAAAAAAAACATGAATGCTGCTGATCAATTTAGCAGAAACTTATATTGCAAATCGAATCATCTTTAGGGGATGGATAGAAAAAAAAAGTATTTTTTCTAAACATAAATGTTCAAACTTTCTGATCTATAAGCTTCACTGATGCAGTCTTTACACATGATACGTACAAAGCTAGCGAGCCAGACAAACTTAAACACTGAAGAAACCTTTATGGACAGTTTTGATGGCAGTTTAGATTAACAGTTTCTAATAAGTAACAGAAAAAATATCCATGTTAAAAGAGGCAAATATATACAGAATAAAATTAAGATGATTTCCATTATTATTCGGACCATCCTCATCTTTGTTGTTTTTCATACAACGTTTCGGCCGTTGCACTCTACAGCCTTCGTCAGGTAACATCTGGGAGATTTTGGGGAAGAAACGAACCGAACCCTTTATTTATCCGACTTGGGTATATCGACCGTACTCCCCTCTTTTAGCGTTAGTAGTATTGTTATACTGCCTCACACTAGGATCGAACCTAGTACCATCAGATTACTTAACAGTAATTTGTCTGATGCTGTAACCACTGCGCTATGTGTCCAATTACTGTTAACGTTGTATGAAAAACAACAAAGATGAGGATGGTCCGAATAATAATGGAAATAATAATAATACCTCATCTCAAAAATTCCGAGATATACAAAATTAAGATGATTGGGTAAACGAAAGTGTATGTGACCTTGACAAACACGCGAACACAAAATACTGCTTTGAGTGTGTCCCAATAATTTTGTTTGCTTCTGTTGCTGAAATAGTTACTACTATTACTACAGTGGTTTGTTTTATCATTATGTAAGGGAGGATTTAATATCACTTAATATACATAAGTAATACGTGCTATACTTTGTGCGTTCTTTTGAATTTTAGAACCGGGTCACTAGGCACGAACTGATTCTTAATATAATTCCTGCTTGAGTATTCATGGTTTTTGACGAGAGCACAAATTTCGAATACCTAGGATAACCTGTACTAATGTAGATATTGTCTTTCATAAAGAGCGATGTGGATTAAAATAAACTCTCGAAAATTGGGGGATACCTATATCAGATGCTAAAAAAATATTTTTCATGTTCAAAAGTCTACACCAGCCATTGTGGCTCTGAGTAGAGTGCTGACCACCGGTTCGGTAGGCCGTGATTTAATCTATCACCCAGACACACCGAAGCCTTAAAAACTGGACCACAATGCCCAACTGCAAAGCACCCAGCTCAAGGACTCAAGATCACCGAGGTTAAGCAATGTCGTGCTTGGTCAGTACCTAAATGGGTGACCGTTGGAGAATACCAAGTGCCGTAAGCTGAACGAAGTTCCCACAGGCTTGGCCACTCCGCGAATAAGTGCCTAGACGGGATGAAGTGGCTAGCATATTCCAATGACCCAGTGAAATATGCTGGTGGGGAAATCAATTCTTACTATCTCCAACCAAGTTAAACAGGTCAAAAGAAAGGGATTCAACCAAACGTTATTCAATTGCCCCCTCACAAAAAACACTATTTACCTAACCCTTGGCCCCCCTTATTTTATTTCTCATTTATTTTGTCCCAGTTCCATCTTAACGGGTCAATTTTGTTTAATTACCCCCCCCCGCCTTATCCTTCCTTCCCACCACCCTCTTCCCTTTCCAACAAGTTGGAAATTTGTAATCCTATCATTTCGTGAAAAAAAAAAAATTCCTAATTCAATTTTCGGGGGAAAAAGATAACTATATTCCTAATCTATTTTTTGTGAAGAAAAAACTATATTCCCAATTTTTTGTTAAAAAGAAAAAACAACTTTATTCCAAATTCAATTTTTTGTTAAAAAGAAGAAAAAATGTTCCCAATTCAATTTTATGTTATATTCCTAATTTAATCTTTTGGGGAAAAACAAACTTTATTCCAAATTTGATTTTTTGTGAAAAGAAAACTATATTCTGATTTGATTTTTTGTGCCCCCCCCCCCCACTAAAAAACAAATTCTAAACGTACGAACTCATGAGTTCACAACTGATTTTGACACAAAAAAAAACCCATCAAGGGTTAATATGCCGTTAAACCAACCAACCAACAAACCACAGGTCTGGTAAGCTTGGAGTGGGTCTTATTAGCAATTGGCCGTGTGTCTCTTTTGATGAGGGTATAAACGGAAAATGATCATAGATGCATACAACAATCGACCTACCTGAAAGCTGTGTAGTACGGCCACGTTCGCCTCCACTACGACACGATCTTTCCACAGCGATGAATCACGATTCGTATCCAACCCCATGCGTTTTCCAATGGCCTACCAGAAAAACAAAAAAATTTCTGATTAGTAACTCAACAGAAACCATGTCTTTGTATAGTTTCTATAAATTATCTCCATTGACTTTCGCTCTTTACAATGATATGAAACTAAAGTTAGATGTGAAATACTCAAATCAACAATATCGACGAGAACTAATCGAAGTACTTCGAAGCTGCAGTTTCGTATGATGGATGGAAAATAATTACACTGCTCTAGTTTTAACTATTTTAACTACTTCATGATAATTTTATTGATATTGAGCAGCGTTCGATAGTATCGATATTAGATCTATCCAGAATCTGCTTCTGAAAAATACTTCTCATTTCATTATGATATATGAACAATTCCCTAGCTGTGTAGGCGCTACAAATGATAGTACATATCCTATAATCATCGAGGTGCTTTGGAGGAGATCTTTGCACATTAAAATGTTTACTGCACGAGCAAGTCCAAGTTGCCGACTCAACAGTTAATTATCGCATTCTTTAAAAATTTATTATCAAATATATTCATGGGGGGCAGATGCGTCTTATCAACCAGGATATACAGTCAAAATTTGTAGCAGTTTTAATATTCAAATGTAAGTTATTGTTTGTTCTTTGGATTAAGAATACAGAAAATCGTGCGATGGATTCACCTTAGCAAGGTCGTATCTGCTTTCATCACATAAATTTCGAGCTCCAATCTCAGTGCCCATGTACCAACCATTGAAAGGAGCGGCCGTAAATTCAAGTCCACCGCAATCAAACATCAAACTTGATACTCCGGGAAATGCAAACCATTTTAATCCCATCTCCTCAAACCATGGATAACTACAAAAGAATAAAGGAATACACACATCTGATTAGTCACTCAATAGAAACTGCTCTGTGAACAACATCTTTTGGCAGCATGCCGTGTTGGGGTGATCAATTAAAAAGATTGGAAAAGGGGTGATCAATGAATAAGTTACTTCTCTCGCCTTTTGCCGGGCAGTGATCACAAAAACATCTGAATTTTAAAAATTAAACAAAAACAAAACAAAACAAAAAAAAACGAACAGAACAAGTTAGCACAAAGAGGGGCGAATTTAGCATAATTTTACATTGTAAATTCCCCCTCTAGAAATGTATCTTGGCAGATTAAAACCGAAACAATAAATAGCATTTTTCCACACACAATAAACAGCAAATATTCCAATTTCCAGCCCTTTAGCTCCATAATATTCGAACTTGCATCCTTATAGATGCAGTTATAAAAATGGTGGAGATGGTTGGGAGTATGGCATATACCTACTTCTCATACCAATAGGTCTATATGGCCTTAAAATGACCGTGAAATCGTCCATTCTTTCAAAAGAATTACTCACAGATCTTTACCGTACCTCGGAATCACCATCTGCACGGTGTAATTCGTTTACCCCTGAAAGATCCCCAGGGCATCAATCCTAGATACAGCCTTACCATATACCTAGGTCCTTCAGTCATTCCTGGCTAGATGTTAATATAGAGGAGTTCTGATCATCCATATAAAAGCCGTATTGTCAAATAAGAATTTTTATTTCTATAATAGTATGCTTTTATGTAAATCTGTTTTATCCGATTCCTGTTATTACCTTAAAGTTATAATTAGTTGGTCCGTTTGGATGGATAGAAGAATAACTGTATTAGAACAATATGTTATGATATTGCAATGATGAAGACGTCACAAAATCGTAGAGCGTTTGCAACTACCAGAAAAAGTGTGTGGAAATTAATGAAAGGAATGTTTTCTATTGTCATGAAAATTATAAATAGTTCTGGGTTCCTTGACGCTGATCAATGCATTAATGATCCCGTTATTATGACGGGTATTCGCAAATTAATGTATAACTTACTTGGGATGTTTGATAGGAACTTCCATGACTAAATCTTTGGGAATCTCAAACCATTCCGGATCTTGTCCATCTGCTTGTAACATTAAAGGTAGAACATCAAACATCCCACCTTTGCCCTTCCAGCCAAGTTTCTGGCAAATCTGTAAAAAGAATTTACAAAGAATTGGAATCGATAAAATCGACACATTAATACTATATCGATTACCGTATATTCTCATGCACAGGTCGAGTTTCAAAGGCTAACTTTTTGGGGCCAAAACTTGGAGATCGACCAATACATGAGTAATGATTTTGTTAGGTTGAGAATAAGAATCAATTAAAGCAATACCTGGTTTCAAACATGAAAGATTTTGCAATTATTGCCAACAAATAATGAACATATAAAATATATACCAATTATCAATGAAAAGACATGCAATGCTTTCAGTAAATAACCTCTTGACTTGATATTGTGTAACTTCTCAAATGATATGCCTTTGGCAGTCTATACAAAAACTATTAACACTGCTAGCTTATTATTACTATAACTTGCTGCCTTTTTTTTTACAGTATTAATAAGTAGCACTGCATCTTTGGAGTTGGGTTCATCTGGGTTAGGTAGAAAATTTACGTTTGGTATAGGCTAATATGCAATGATTATCCTTAAAAAATTCGGGTCGTGCTATACACAAAACATATCATAAATTAATAGTTTCGTGGCCATACATCAAGACATCGTCTTTTTATGCTTATGTGCGGTATTTAGTCTGATTTATAAATGGAACTCTTTATCTTCATTTCTTTGGAGATATATACCAGATATATACCTCAGCACACATGCCCCTTGTTTCTCTAACACCATGCAACGCAATTTTTGTTTTTAGGTAGTGACAGTTATTTTCTGGCCGTGTAGAAAATGGCTATTATCCCCTTTACATTATGCTTTTGTGGTCAGGATTGTTATGTTCAAAATAATTGTTTTTTAAACATTATGTGATGGAAAAAATTGAATTTTGTCCGTTGTGCAATTGGAAAAAAATACGATTCGAACTATCAAGTTTAAAAGGAATGAGGGAAATTTTCTTCAATTTTTGACACCTGCAATCAGGAAATGATAACTATTACCTGGGGACAGAAGAAAAACTTTTTGAAATAGTTGCATAATGTGATCAGCTCAATCTAAGACAACCTTTACAGATAATCTTTGATAGTTGGGCCCTTTCATAAATTGATAGATTGTCATTTATATTTAGTTTATAATGCGTATTTTACAAGTACCAGAGAGCACTGACCGCTCTCTAGTTGAGAAATGTGTGTTAGATAAATCTTCAATGTGAACCGGCCAAATTTGAAAATAATTAAAATTTGCCATCACAGTCAATAATTGATTAAAATGTATCAAAATTCTATTCGTGACATCACAGACAGTTTCCAACGAAAAACACATAAAAGAGAGTAAAAGGAACAACAATATTCTCCAGAATCTAGATATTATGAATAAACCTGTCGAAGTAAGGCCCAAACAAGATAACCCCCCCCCGAAAAATCCCATTAAATACTGATGCTAATATTAAAGTCCTTAGAGAAAACGGTATAACAAAGAGCACAGGAACACTAACGCAAATAAATCCATCTGATCAAAGGCAAAAAGAAGTCAAAAAAGCTTCTTTTTTTTTTCCAAAATAAGAAAATAGAACGTTTTTAGGAGGAGTGTAGTGGAGTACTGATGCCAAATTCCTAGACAAAACGGTTTGACAAGGAGTGTTAAAACAACCAATCAACCAAGAAACATATGCACATGTAAAAAAGGATAGAACCCTTAGCAATCTATAATGTCTACGGTTGTTCAATTCCTGGCTCTTATTTGGATTCGAACTCCAAGGATGAGTATCGGAGATAAACATGCACTTATCTCAAACGATCAGTAACGTAAAATAGATAGATACATAATAAACTAATTAACTATCTCTCTATATATCTATCTATATGATTGGGTATCAAGATTCATTAGTTGATTCCCTAATCAATAGAACGTTAGGGTTAGATATGACCTTTACATACAGTATCATAAATAGTAACATTTGTTTACTCCAAGTATAGGAAACCCAAGCTTTCAAATGAACAAGTATTTGTAACTTCCTCATGGACACTTCAATAATAGTTGAGAGATATTCATAACACTCGCGAACTCGGTCAGGCATTGACTGTTTTTAAATAGGCCTCGAGAAGGTAGAACCACAACTGTTCTCCTTAATAACTGAGCGAAGGCAGATGGGTGATTATATTACCGATCACCGTGGCCCAGTGGTACTCGACTGGCCTCCGATTTGGTAAACTGTGCATTCAATCCACTGCCAAATCATACAAAAGACTTTTGAATGCCTCTCTACTGAATATATATATATATATATATATATATATATATATATATATATATATATATATATATATATATATATATATATTCGCCTGGTGAGGCCCGAAGAGGGTAGAAACATGAGCTAGTTTGTGTAGCAAATCCACATTCTACTATTTATTTATATAATATATATATATTTATATAAATATATATATATATATATATATATATATATGCATTGTTAAAAATAAAGGAATAACTCTTATAGTTTGTGTACGAACCTTTTATCGAAGTCATCGAAGTTTTTTTTTTAAAATTTTCCAAAATTGGTCGTTGCAGATCTTTCGGGCATCATTGGTCATTATCAAGAAAATATTATAGCAGTATTTGAAGAGTAATTGGTATAATTCTTTTAATGTGTAAGGTCTAGAATTATTAAATCTGGAACGTTTTCAAAAATCACAATGATAAAGATTTTGCTAGCAAACTAGAAAAATAGCAAAAGATTAAATCTTAAACTGATTTCAACCTTTATTTTTAACAGCGTATATTTAAATGAAGAATTGCTGCCTCGTTATATATATATATATATATATATATATATATATATATATATATATATATATATGTATATATGTGTGTGTGTGTGTGTGTGTGTAAATATATATATATATATATATATATATATATATATATATATATATATGCAACAGAAAGAGACAGAGTGAAAGAAAAATAATGAACAGTCTGAGATAGATGTACCAAAGACTTTAAAAATAGTACTCAATGCCACTCGGCTAAACACATAGTTAAGTGTGTAGGATTAAGAAAGGGAGAAGGATGAGCTCTGTTAGGTTATCTCACCCAAGACAATCGATGCAGCCTCAGGAACCGAAAACCCTATATTGAGTTTTGGGACAAAGGACCATTTTTTCGTTGAAACTAGAAATTCAAACTCTAATATCTTCTCATTTATAATTATTGCATTTAGCAAACTTGACTCAAATCATAGTTTTATAATGGTTGCAGTCCTGCAGTCCAGTTTATCAACCCATTTCATGTATTGCTAACTACAAGAGACGTGTTAAGGTAGTCATTCAATAGAAACCGTCACGTAACGAACGTCTTTTGGTAGCATGCTATGTTTGGAGTGATCAATGAAATAATTGAGAAAAAGGTGATCAATGAATCAGTAACTTCTTTTGACTTGTTGGACAGTTATCACTAAACGTCTAAATTGAAACAAAAAAAAACAAGCCCGAATGCTGCCGAACACAAACTAAAGAGCACGTTCAGCATAGACATACATTGAAAATTGACTCTCCTAATTGGAAGAGTCCATGGTTAAAGACAGTAGACCAGGAGATCACACTGGTCATAATTCAAGTAGATTACCTGAATCAATTATTTTGTTTACTAAGTTGGGAAAGCACAATTTACTCACCTCTGTGAATTCCAAACTGACAGGGTCACCAATGATGCTACCGTCAGGATTTTTGTAGCCTGCATATCGGATAATTTGTGCGTTCCATATTCGGAAATCGTGTTTACCGTCAGTTCTTTGAGGGAAGATTGTAATTGCTGACCTGTTTAGAGAGAACAGAGAAAAGACGATTTTGTAGGTACATATCTAGATAGATAGATCAATAGACTGGTGTGTGTTGGTTGTGTGTGTTGGCGTTGTGCGTGTTTTTGTGTATGTTTGTGCGTACATGTTTGTAGATGTTTGCTAAGCTGAGCATGATCTTACACAGGAATACAATAGTGCAGCACCCAGTGAGAATCGAACTCACAACACCAGCTAGCAATTTTTCCAAAAGTTCTACCAAAGCAAAGAAAGAAAGAAAGACATACCTGATATTTCCTTTGTTCGTACCGTATTTTATATGGTTGCAAATCGCTTCAAACATCCCCCGGGCTGTTTTTATGTGACGGGCATCAAACACCTTCAGAAAGAGAAATAATTACACAATTTATATCCGATTAGTTCTAAAAAGAAGAGTATAAAAGGTAGAATGATAATAAATTGTATTATATCATAGTGAAACTCGATATTTGAAATGATCTCCCGTAATTACACGGCGAAGCTATCATCTGGCCTGGGCAATGTAAATAGAATAACCAATTAAAGAAATGGGGCTGCTGCGAGAATCGAATTTTCTAGAGGAAATTTAGGAGTTTTGTTAAGGATGGATTTTCTTTAATTTTCATTATCTAATTTTATGTAATGCAGTAGTACAATTTTCTCTAATTGTTTATTCTTTTTACGTTGTCCAGGCCAGATGATACTTTCATTGTGTAATTACGGGAGATCATTTCAAATATAGAGTTTCAATATAATAAAACGCAATTTAGAATCATCCTGTTGAATCATATATCCATTTCTCAATGAGACGCGATCACACATATATATGTATTAACAGCTTTATTCCGTCGGTAAGGTTTTTTTTTACATTAATTGATGCAACCAAATAATGCAGCCCAAGAACCATTTGAAAAGCTTGCTGAGGGGGCAATGTTCACCTAATGCGCCCAGCGTTGTCAATTGAGATAAAAATCTAAAAATTTTTTTTGTTTTTTGGGGGGGTCTCGGTGTCTATTGCTATTGCTATTTAGTTAATGGATGTAAATCTATAAAAAAACATCTAGATTTACATCCATTATCTAAATAATGATTTAAAAATATCTAGATTCTAGAAAATCTCGATGTTACTAATAAACCCGTCAAAAAAAGGCCCTTGAAAAGCAAAAAAAGTTATTTAAAATTTTGGGGGGGAAGTGGTTTAGTGGAGTACTGATGCTAATTTCAAAGTCTGTCGATAAAATGGTATGGCCGGGAGCACTGGAACCTATGAACATATAAACAGACAAACACAAGCACATATAAAAAGGGATATAACTCTTTGACACCTTTGTTGGTTACGTTGGTTCAATCGGTAACATTGGATGCGATTGGTGCATTCTCGGCAGAGTCAGATCGCGAGTCAATAGGACGTAAAAAAGCACGATCTATTGGGGTCCAGTAAGTATGGTTAAAGGCTGCAGGACATTGTGTGCATGGGCAGAAACTGTCCACTCTAATCTGATCTAGTCAACACTGATCTACCAAAGATAAAATTATTCCAGAGTTCAGGTTAAATTTAAAAACCTTATAAGATAGGAATTGCAGTTTTTTTTTTTAAAAGTTTTGGTTCATAGCATATAATCTTCCCCAGTCAGGCCTGTTGTTGGTTATAACTTTATTGATCAAAAGGTCTCTGAAATTCGATTGACCAGCTGAGAAGGAAATTCCAGCAGCAAACTTATCTCCCAGGGACCTTTCTGCCATCGACCCCCTTGCCGTGCCTTGAAAGTTAATCCTGTGCGATCTGAGTATGAGCTCTCTTGACCATTTTGGACCATTTTAGACCGCTTTCCCTGACGCAACCAAACAATGTCTATGAGAAATGAGAACCATGCAACACGCACACACGTGGATCATGCTGAGCATCAAATGGAGTGATCATAAGACAGCATATAGTGTTGGGAACGTACCGGGGTCAGAAATATCTTAGATTAAAAATATCAAATAGGAAGTGTTAGGCTATGTCAGACAATCGTTGGAAATCCACGTGTCATAACGTGGATCCCCAGGGAACAGACGTGCGATGGTGGCCGGTCGGAAAAAAGATGGCGTGATAATTTAGAAAAAAAGGGATCTGGTGGATCTCGATGGAAAGGCTATGTCCAACGACGGACGTCTAAAGGTTGATGAAAATCACGAAGAAAGGGAAGAAAAGTGGAGTAGAAAAAGTAGCTTTCGTCGGCCAAGACAGAAAAAAACAAAACAATGAATGTGCAGTCAGACAATAGGAAGAAATTGTTCGGATTTTTTCCCCTTGAATGCTACCCAGGTGTTGGCACCTGAGCGCTTTGGATTTGCAATCACGGCACACCTGTTCTTATTCAAGCGTCGACAAGAAAACCAATTAGCGGGAATTATTTTTATTTTTCATCTCAGACAGTTGAGAGATAACATCAACCCAGCCGAGCTATTTGGAGCTTCTTCATTTATACATTTTCACGATATATATATATATATATATATATATATATATATATATATATATATATATATATATATATATATATATATTGTGTATATCCTAGGGTGATTTATTTCTTAATGGTACGTTAATATTTTTAGATATCCATAAAGCGTACCATTAATAATGGATCAGAGAATATGTACTGTCCCTATCTCTCTGTCTCTCATGGCATCAATAAATCCATAATTTGACACGTAGTTATTAGCTGGATTTTGATCTGAAATTTTCTCTGTATAATGTAGTTAAAGCTAACCTACTTTTTTCATCGTTAGTCCACGGACTATGTACTTACAGTACTGTGGGGATTACTGTATGTCCATTTAACCTCATCTATAGTAACAGGCAAGGATAACAGGTCTCAAATCAAACACGTTACTTTTTATAGTGGTGATTCCCATGCTTGCTTTCCAATATTGTCATCAAGTCTTTAGATGATTCCGAATCTCTGCAAAGTGATACCAGCATCCCATCTCGTCTTTGAGTTAAACCATACTTTTTTCCACACACTTTAATATGCTGATCAGACAATTTTTACTTCCTCCCTAATGTTGGAACATTTCTCCTTGATATTCCCACTTTTTGCAATATCGACGCAACCTCATGAGGTACATATAATATCTAAGTTCAACTTGGACTATTTTCTTTGGGCGCAATTTTTACTGGATCCTATGATGACAATATTAGATAAGTATGCATTGTAATTATAACTACAAGAGCTACACGCTTGTTTGAGAACTTTTGCTATGAAATTAATGATATTATGCAGTACAATTGTTTCAGTTAACCCCAAAAGTTTGCGTGTAAAACGACTGTGTATCCTTCTTCCCTTTGCTATGGTATTTCTAATACATCGTTTTGCCCCCCCCCTCCCTAGAATACATCCTTTGCTTCCCTTCCCCTGGAATATATATCCATGTGTGCCTCCCCCAAGGAAATTGTTATCGGACACCCATGAGCACATGATCTGCAATCGGGTTACGGCCTGCACTTTTTAGCATTTTGGCAGCGCAAAAAAGGGCTAAATTAGATCAGGTGTGCTTCAACACTTTTCAATGTGTTTTTATGATAATACTTATTTTTTTCTCGTCATTTTAACCTCTTTAGCTCTTTTTTTTTAAATTTTGACGCTTCTTGGCAGTCAGACTAACGTGAAAATGATCTTTGAGTTGACAACATTCGGTCCGCGGTCCGGTGATTGAGGACCAGTGTTTTAATCTAAACGAAAACAACAATGAAAGAATCGAACCTGTAGTTTTGACCATTGTATTCTTCCGATGCACCGTGGAGCATTCCTCCAAGCTGTTTTGGCACCAAACGTGAGTTCACTCTTATTCAATTCGTAAAGGCCAGTTTTCTCAATTGATTGCATCACTTCTTGCCAACGTTTATGATATGCCGGCGTGTTCAACCTGGAAAGAAAATAACCAATCTTACTTACAGCACCAGATAGAAATAATGTAAAGACCTCACCATCTATGGAATAATCAACGCCAGTTTCAATTATTCCCAGTTGCCCAATTTAGATGGACTTTCTTTTATTCTACATCAGAATATTTTTGGTTTTGTCTGGGTAATAGAACAATCATAAATATACAATAGGTGCATGCATATGTATTAATGTATTAAGTAGATATTTGTCCAAAGAAGTGCTCAATACCATCAGCAGAGAGGTGATAGATTGAGTAAAGATTTTTCCAATGATTCATTTGGGAGTGCACGTTGTATTCCACTTAAAAAAAGACATCAAAATTGACGTAACGTCGCTCTTAACCATTGAGCTAAACAGACCAACGGGAAGGCAAAAGCCCAAATAACCACTTTTTCCCCACGTTTCTCATTTTGTTTATTCACTGTCCATGTCAGCATAGTTATTTTTTACTCAGATAATTATATTAATAAGAAATTGATATATGATGAGATTAAATATTTGTGGATGTGTTAAATTGTTTGAAATTCTATTTGAAACGACTTTCCGGAAAAAAGCTACTTGGACTAGATACCATGGATAGAATAAACAAATAAAGTTATATATATATATATATATATATATATATATATATATATATATATATATATATATATATATATATATCACAATACAGTACCATTAGTAATAGATTTACATAAATCAATACAGCGTATCGTGTGTTGAGTGTGTTAAATGAATATGCGAAACTAGCTCAAAATCTACTCAATTTATTTCCAGTTAGCTCATATGGAAGTCCTAAATTGGGCTTTTGGGTTCAATGAAACAACTGAAAGTATTTTTAGGGTTAGGTAACTTATTATAATACCTATTGCAACAACGCACAGCATCATCTACTAAGAGGTCACGTAATAGATAAACGGAATCAGACTTTAAGTATTATATAGATAGAGAGATCGCTGGATTGAAATCGCACTCTTATTGTCTGTGTTAGTGCGATCACTGGCACTACACGATTATTATTCATTCAAGAATCCGCCATACTGTTTTGGCATTTCTCGGGTATCGCATTTTAGGGGTACTTAGACTCAATATATCTTACTACCATGCACCTTTTCGGATACTTGATGGATACATACTAATAAAGCAGACTTTTACTACTTTTATTGGTTGACCTACGGAAATGAAATCGTTATCATTGGGGTAAGGGCAAATGCAGATCTTACACTATCATTCCATTTGGAATTTCCCCAAAAAGTAATGCGTTAAAAACTTGTCAGGGGTCCTGTCAGGATTTATTGCAAATTTGGCAGACATAGATCTTGTACTCAATGACAGATAAACGTACGTTATTAAGACTAGAAAATACCCATCCAAAATGATGGCCTTATTTTTGTATGGATCGACACTTAAGAACGTAAAGCTGTTTTGATTACAAAAAAATCATTTAACAATTCAAATATCTTATTTTTGACTTGTTTTTTTTTGCAGTTATTTGCTGTCTGCTTTCAAAATTTTCCATACTGTTAAGATGAATTTTTAAAAACTTTTTACACCCGTGTAGAAATTTCATGAAACTTAAAACATTTTAGATTTTTGTTAAAATTGTATAGACTGGAAGTACAGTAATGTTAGTAGATGCAAAAACAGTGAGGTCTGCTGTATCCGATTCGGGGTTACTAATCACTCGTTGTGCCAAACGCTGTGGAGAACCGCTGTGAAAACTATTTGGGACGGTTGAATTTAGTCAATTTCTCCAGACGCTATTATTGTAATGATGACACAAAGCACTCACCGTTTTATAGACGTGTAATATTCATCCATAAATGCTTTCGCTTGGATTAAAACTTCTTCTTTCGGGCGTGGTTCAGTCCTTGGTTTTTTCAATCTTGAAAAAACGACGGATCCTTTGCAACCATTAGGTGAACACGAAACTGGCTGTAAGAAAATTGAGAGAGAAAAAAGCAATCGTGAAACGAGGAGTAGTGTAGAGTAAGCATTTAAAGTAAATGATAATAATTGCAATGAAATAATGATGATAATAATAGTAAGGATAAAGAGTGAGAATAAAATGTTTTCCCTTTAAGGGGTCACAATGGAAGGGAAACTTGTTTTCATTATTAGGGGTTAAAATTGAGGGGAATTTTTTTCTCTTTTAGAGGTCAGAAGTGAGGGGAATTTTCGTTTTCTTTTTGAATGCAAAAAGCGAAGGGAAACTCTTTTCCATCCTTGTGCGTGTACCAAAACAATTTTCTAGAAAAAATATTTTCTATCCAAAATGATCTAAAAAAAAAACAAAATAGGATGTTGCCCAAAAATTGCGAGTTGGAGCGCTTTGACAAAGATGCGCACGCGCGCTCACACATACAAGCAAACATACACAAAGACAAGTAAAGAGAAAGAAATGTGTAGCCCACTTGGATAGTTGATCTATGATTATTCGATACGTGTGTGTGAGTTTGTATTGTGATAGAAATTTCACTCTATAATATAACTAAAGGCATATTAGGAATCAGCATGTCTCGGTAATACCCACAACACATATTTCTGGTCGAAACTGGCCACTTTTTGTGAGGGGTTCGATCAACTATGTTGATAAAAGCTAAACTAGACCTTCACTTTGTGTTTGTCCGGTTATATTCAATTGTTACCATAGAAACAAAGCGTGTGTCGTGTCTCTATGGGTGTCCGTTAAGAATCGGGTAAGCTTCACTCTCCTACATTCTGGCTAGTGCGACCAATTGCAGCAAACATTAAGTATCAAATAGCATATTGAGAAGAAATAAAATACTCATGACTTCTTTAAAGACAAGTGGTTTGTCCTGTGTAAGAAAATAAATGGAAGAAGGTTGTTTCCCGTAGTTCAGATGGCAAGAGAGGTCGGGGAATTAACCCTTCGGTAAGGACGGATGAGAATTCGAGTCATCATCACCATCATCATTTTATTTCATCTGCTGCTGGACTTGAACCCTCCCCCATGATTCACCAGACCTCTCTATCATGGGCTTAGCTGATCCATCTCTTTCTGAATGTGTCTAGTCCATCTCTCCATCTTGTATTCTGCATGTGATCTCTGAGGGTCCATGTTGTGAGTCATGATTTCTAACGGTTGTCCGTCATTTTTGCAATATAACTAGCCCCTTGCCATTTGAATTTTCTAATGGATTTTAAGATTGGGAGTTTATTCTTTATTCCCATGTTTTTAAATCTTAATCCGTACTGTTCATTCAATCACTGACGAAAGAGGAACCGGCCTGAGAATAGTTGCGATGGAACGTAACAAAAATTTAGATGAAGTTAAATAGTAGCACAAAAGTAATAATAATAATAATAATCTTTTATTGTGCTGTTGATCTGAATCTTTCTCCGGGCATTGCCGGGAATCCTTGCTTGTGAAGCAATGAAAGAGAAAAAAACCTGCACATTTCAGCACAATTATCTGCCAGATACGTTGTTTATTAAGTTGTTTGTTTTCAATGGAAATGAACTTTTACCTCGAATTTGATGGAACTGAAGAGGATTTGAAATGAGACTGTTGGCAGGAGATGTAAATAGAAACTGAGAAGGCGTGATTTTTAAAGCTTTATAAATAGTGTTTCACCGACTCTGTTTCTAATAACATTATACTATAACAAATCTCAGTACATGATGTAAGGAGGAACCCCAAGGAGCCAAGCTCCCCCCCAGTTGCTACACCGGGCCCACAGCTCCGTAGCTACGCCCCTGAGTGTTGGCCTCACATGCTGACTTGAACGTCTTGTTCTTTTCGTGATATATATAACAGGTCTGATTAGTCGCCCAATAAAAACCACCACACAACCAAGCCCTGTTTGGGGTGATCAATTGAAAATGGTGAAAAGGGTGATCAATGGAAAAATTATATTTTTCCTTTTGTTTCACGGTGATCACGGTCAAATTTTCACCCATCCCCCACCAAAAAAAAGTGAACGAGTGAATACTGCAGTACACAAACTAAGGGACTTGAACTTACATTATGAATTGACCCCGATCCATACACTGAAAAATGCATGGGACTTCATAAAGAGTATATGTTTAGATGTTCAGCCTTATAGCTCCACTGTTTATGTCAGTTACATTGATAGTCTGCAAACCAGACCAACTTAAAACCTGAAGAAATTTGATTGTTTTGGTGTCAGATTCGGTTGAGAGTTACTAAAAAGATCTGAATTTAAAAACATTTGATACATATATAGCCAACCAGCCAGTGAGCCAGATCAACTTAGAAACTAAAGAAACCTATCCTGGTGTTGGCTAAGTTGATGTCGACAGTTTTGGTTGATGGTTTCTAATTACGTGGGTGCCTGCTGTAGAGTGATGACCAGCAGAAGAGTCTCATATCTCATCACTTGTGAATTCGAACCTCACTGAAAAAAACAAAACATTCTTGTGGTTCTTTACTTGTCTAGACTAAAATTAGCAAATGTCTACACCAGATAAATTTATTGTGTACACAGTAGAATTTTACAACGGTTTTTATTCCCTTTACTTAACACATGTTCTCTTAAAACGAGACATTCTCTTTATATTTGAACATAAGCGATGACTGTGTGTGTGTATGTGCGTGTGATTGAAGGTGGCTTTCCAAAATTTCGTGAAAGAAGAAATTGTTTAATATCTTCAAACTAATCAGTTTCTAGCCAGACGATAACCGTTGTATCCGTCGGGATTTGATCGTGACCCTTCAGCTTTGGGGTATAGAGGTTCATCAATCCTACTCCTTTTGTTGAGTGCTCGGCGGAGAGGTAGGGATTAACATTTTAAGGTTTTTATTTTGACTTTGCAGTGGATTCAACCGAGGCCTACCGAACCCAAGACGAATACTCCACCGTTTGGCCACGGAGATCGGTGCTAAACGTTTGTGAATCCTTGAATGGTAAGACACATGCAATGTCTTATAAACATTTCCTAACTAAATGATTTCGTGCCGAAAAAGGTTTCAATCAATTATTATATCAGGATTTTGAACAACCATAGCCATCAAAGATGGCGAGTGGTTCTAAATGCGTGTGTTGGTTTGTTTGTCTATGCATTCCTTAATGTGTTCCAGCACTCCTGGCCATACCATTCTGTCTACAGACTTCTTCTGAATCTAGATGTTCTAGATGTTCTTTACTCCATTTAAGGTGTTTCCTAAAGGGAAACGCCTGATATATCATGAATAGAATTCATTTTAATCATTTTTATTCTTCAAAAGATTTTTTTAATGACTCAAAATTTTGACACAACGGTTGTTCAATTATTGACTGTGTTCGCGACTTTCTGTTTCTTTTTTAAAAACGTTCAAGTACATCAATGTTTCTTTTGTTGATCAGTCAACTTATGGCCGTGGAAATTTAGGTTAAATCATTATTAAAAAAAATCTACAATTTTCTACACTTTTGATCATACTTTGAACAATTTTGGTTGGAATTTCAATTATTCATATTTTATTTTTTCATGGCAGCCATTTTGAAATGAGGATGTCGGCCATAATCTTAGTCAGATCGTGTATATTCTGTATTTATAGGAAAGAACATCAAAAAGTATATTGGAAAGCAATTTTTCACATTTTAAACGATTTTAGTCGAAATCTCACCTAATTGGAAACCGTCAACCATAACTTTCACATAAACTGTCAACATAGGTTTCTTCAGTTTTCAAGATGGTCCGGCTGGCAATGTATGTATCAAGCATACAGATCACACCGATGGAAACTGAAGAAATGGAAATATTCTTTATCGTGTCCACAAAAACGCCTTATTGTTTCCTTCTTTGAATTCCCTCGGGAAAAGGATTTTCCAAAGGACACCGGTTTGCAATTGAAATTTATGCTGATTTTGTCCGCCTGTTTTGTTTTTTTGTTTTTTTAGAATTCAGACTTTTTATTGATTGCTGCCTTACAAAAGGCGAGAGAAGTAACTTATCAATTGAACATCCCTTCTTCAAGTATTTTGATTGATCACCCACAACGCAGCTTGCTGTCAAAAGATATTGGTTACCAGACACTTCTTACTGAGTGATTAACCAAACATGCTTTTATACGAAAGAGCATCAAAAAACCAATAAATCTGCAAGTTTTCACAAATTTGATCATATTCAACAATTCTGGTTTAAATTTCGATTGATTTATATTCGTACAATTTTTTCTTTGGCGGATATTTTGAACTAAAGATGGCAGCAGCAGTTTCAGTCAAATCGTACGTGTTCTATATTTATATGAAAGATTATCAATGAGTAAGCAAGTATTAACAGTTTTTTTTCTGATTTTGAACAATTCTGCTTGAAATCTTACCTAATTTCTGCACTTACTTTAAACATTTTTGAGCAAAAAGTGCCCTCCATCCATAAAAATTCATCCTCATGATAATTTCTCTTACAGGACTAACTACTGTTACACAGATTAGAAGCTCCCAACATTTGATTCACTTGATTTCTTCTTCTTTTGAGGATTTAATGGAAATTAATTGTCCTCCGTTGGTGTAATGGTCTACTTTCTTCTACGTCACATTAAAACAAATCGATATATGGAATCTCACTTTCCCTATAGGGATTTGAAACAATTGGCCTACTCTGATATGCCTTATAAGCATAACGTATCTATTGTGTGAACAATGCAAAAGTTGCTGTGTTCATCTCAGGTCGGAATAAAAGTTGGAATGGTGCTTTACCCTGCAAAAGTCAGGCTTGTTTTCGCTGTTGTCTGTTGTAGTTTTTCACCTTCTTTTTTTCTTTCATTTTGTAAGAATCTTCCGAGTATTTTTATCGTAAATTACGTCTGTCTACTGCAATAACATTTTGATGATTGCTCAAGTTGTGGTTTTGTTTTCACTAATGCAGTGTTTTGTTTATTTATTCATTTCCAGGGCCCGCCTCTAAGATCTCTTATTGTAACTACTTTATGTTTGGTCTGGTATTTGCTGTGTGAGCGTAGGGAAATGCCACAGTTTATAGGTTCTGTAGCGGAGTGATGGCAGTATCTATAGTATTATCTAGGTTTCTATCAAAGAACCGTAACATGCTACTGACAAACATGGGCGTCAACTAAGGGGCTAAAAACGGGGGCATTTGACCCCTGCCTTGATAAGGCCTTCTCTCTGATGGTGGGTTGAATGTTGTAAACTTATAATTAATAAAGAATAATGGTGAACTGCTATTGTTTTATGCACACTTAACTTATTCTTTCCATGTAAAAAAGACTGTGCGGGTACACCTTGATTAGTGTGGTTAATTAGTTCCAACATTTTCAATACCTTTCAAGACTGCGCTGCCGAGAATCGAAGCTGGATCAATCAAAGATGGCAGAGGAATCTAACTTTTTCTCTCTAAAGATACGTGCGTGTGTTCACGGGTTAATTTTTTTGTTCGTGTGTATGAATTCAAGCACTCTTGACCAAATCATTTCGTTTAAAGACTTGGAAACTGGCATCAGTACTCCACTAGACCCCTTCTAAAAATGATTCTTTTGATATTCTTTAAAAATCTTCTTGGGTCCTAATTTGACGAGTTTATCAATAACATCTCGATTCTCGAGGATCAAGATATTTCCATTCTGTTTTTCTATTCTGTTTTTGATGTTTCCCGATTGAAACGCCTTTGGGGTCATGAATCGAAATAATTTTGACCACATCTATTTTCAATGGAATTATTTCACATGGCTTTGAATTATAACGCTACGGCTGTTCAATTATTGTCCGTTATAGCGAGTTATAATTTAATGTGTTTTTGTTTCCGGCTTATGCTTCGTTGTATTTATTTGTACAGCAATACATTAGTCGTACTGAAGCAAAACATGCATTAATCAAAACCACACTATTCTAGATATTCCTGTATTACCATTCGCTAGAAACAATGTTGCCAATAAGATATATTCCTAATATATCTTCCTGTCCCTGCCCCCTGGAAAATATCCTACGCCCTGACCCACCCTCCTGGGAAGAGTGGCAACGGACGCCCATGCTGACAGATATATCTTCTGTTTGATTTACACCAGAGTTATCTTTTCGAGAGGATTTTAGAGTTTATTGTGCCGGATGTCTTCAGTTTCTGTGATTAAATCATCTCCGTGTCTACACTTATGTTTTCAAGATTTCTCCTCAGATACTGTCAATTTGTTTGTTTACCGGGCAAGTTGAGAGGCCAAAGAGGTCCTTCACTGCGCGAGTTCTCGGGAATTTTTTCTTAATATTCTTTGGTATGTTGGGAATTGATAGAGCTCGTCACTGATTTTTTTCATCGTTTCTTTTGCTAAAAAAAAAATCGTGAAGTTTTCTCATCAAATGAATTTTCCCATACCATGATTCAACAATGCAACCACAAGCAGGAACAAAATACGCTCCAAGAGGTACTTTTTGATCAACACTGCTTGGGATATATGTTAAAATGACTGTATTGTTTTTAAATCCCCGAAACTGTTACATGTTGAACGACTGATGTTCTCAACGAGAAAAAAAAAATCACATATCGTAGTACATCATTTCATTCTGTGTGAAATATAAAACCCTTTTGAAATCTTACGGTAATTGCATTAACAGATTTTTGGAAATAACTGACTCAAGTGATATATATATATATATATATATATATATATATATA
>OY735235.1:940000-962500 GCA_963457665.1 Thysanoteuthis rhombus
CGCAAGATAAATACACTGCCAGCCAGCCAGCCAGCCAGCCAGACCAATTTGAAAACTGAAGAAACACATTTTGACAGTTTTGGCGGGTGGTTTGTAACATTCAAGTAAACACCCATTTTTATTGAAAAATAAAAGCTGGACTGACAAGTACCACCAAGACAGGCAAGTCTCAAATTAATCGATAGAAGAAAAATACACGGGCTTCTTGAATGTAACCAGATCAAAATAATAATAGTTAGCAGTTAATGGCTACCCTTCCTTCTGAATAATTTTTAGCAGTTAAGCGATTTCGTTCTATTCCCACCACTGCTTTAAAGTACCAGTAGTAGATAAAGGATCAAGTATAAAGTATAATGACTATTTTGCATTGGTAATGTCAGGTAACACTAATAAGACTATAAATAAACGAGAAAGTTAAAAATAACCTAGTATAAATAATACCGGGAAACAGTAACAATTATATAACAATTCGAGATCTCATAACACTGCCAGGTTTCGTTATTTTTACGGCCAGTTCGGAAGAAGGGAAGATTTTTATCAGCACTGATTCGAGACATGGGATATGTTATCTTGATTAAATCGTACCACCCGGAAAATCGAGATAAGTTCTCACCTCATTCTCCCTACGAGTTAGTGCACCCGAGTGTGTGTTCCTATTTTCGTCTTCCTGCAGACCCAGGGAAGGTGTGGAGCATTATTCTCTTTAAGTTATGTGCGGGTCCGCACGCACACACGTTTTGTAACCAGTGCATAAAGGGAGTTATGTGCGCACAAAATATTCCAGATGAGATAGCTTTCTGCCTTTAATCGAAAAAATTATTGATTCACTGGGTTGTGTCTCAGAATTATGTATAAACTTTTGTCTCTTGAAAGAATTTGCTCATGATATTTTTTGCACATACTGTCGACTAAAATCAAAGGAAACAGGTATTGAATAGTGGAGCTCAAACACCCCCTGGGGCACTTTGTGTTCAGTTCACATCGATGCCTTTAGGAAAGGCATGAACTCATCTCCATCTTCAACTACGTGCATAATATCGCTGAATGAAGTGATTCAGGCTAATGCATGTTATTTTATAAATCGCTAACGAACTGAATACGTAAGGTGATTTGAAGCCTAAGCAAGGGTGGGTTAAACTTTAAAGATGGAAGCACTGTGAGTGCAGGGAAAAATAAACAATAAATCTCAGATATTAGATTTCATCTTTGTAGCTCAGTCAGTAGAGCAGCGGTTGTACTGACAGGCTTACCGAAGAAGAAGGATGCGTGTTTGATTCTTGTCAGAAGCCTTCTCATTATATCTTCATTTCTCATTCATGCGTTGGTTACTAATAGCTGTGAAATGAAGATCTAAAAAGTTGCAATAAAAAGCAATTGAAATTAAAAAAGGAGAGATACTAATAAAAAATCAATGATAACGAGGTTTACGGTTATGTCAATGGTAACTGGTGCGATTGAAGTCGTCTCAGAGGACCTCCAGACGAGATTTTATCTGGAATTTTAAGGAAAGATTAAGACTGTACAAATTCAGGCAGGCTTTGAGTCGGCAAGAGTGTTGGTTATTTAAGCAGACTTGCAGTAACTCAGCCCAGGGCGACGATTTCAATTTGGTATAGTATGCAAATGAGAATGCTGTGCAAACAGCAGCAGCAAAAGAAGAAGAAAAAGAAGAAGAAGAAAAAGAAGAAGAAGAAAAAGAAGAAGAAAAAGAAGAAGAAGAAAAAGAAGAAGAAGAAGAAAAATCGAACCTATCCAGTCGAAAATGCTCGGATATTGGAAAGGCTGTTACTTGATCTTCGGCGGAAGCCTCTAGATCAGCAGTGTCAAACCTATTCACTACGGCAGACCAAATAGCGTGCGAATAGACAGTATGTGGGCCAGATAACATAACAACGGGTAATTTGTGATCACGTATTGAGCGAGTAATGTAAAAACAAGAAATGTGGATTTAGTTTTCTCTCGTGCTCGCGTGGAGCTCTTAAAAACAAACAAATGTGAGGCCCACATGTTTGACATCCCTGCTCTTGAAGCTACTGTTGTGAGAGCTCAATGAGTACAAATAATTGTTGACATTCCTCGCTTGAGAGGATCAGGGAGAAAAAACTACCTCCGTCTGCACTGGCTGTTTTTTTTTGTTTTCTTTTTTAAGTGGAGATCAGTTCGCGCACACCGAGTACATTTATTGGGCTTGCCCTTCCACAGTAGCTCGGCGGGTTGGGGCGACCAAGGCAACTGCCAAATTGCATTTCTTTTTTTCTTTCTTTTTTTTAAGTAGCTTTCTTTTAGATGGATTATCTTACGGGGCTGGAAGGCTCCGACTCCTGAATATTTTACCTGTAGAGTGGATCTATGTTGTTATTGAACTACCTCAGCTGGAATTTGAACTCGGTTTGCCTATTCCATTTTCCGTGCCCTTGACAGTCAAGCCACTCTGCACCTCCACAAAATAATAACTTTAAGAATGCTTCTGTTATCGATGATGATGGTGATGATAAGAAATTGCTAGTGCGATTGAGGATAGATCGAACCTATCCAGGCAACAGCATAGGTAAAATCAGCAGAATATACTGAGGAGAGTGCTGGCACTTGATCTTCAGTGTAAGCTGTCAGTTACAATCGGAGTAAATCTGAGTGAATTACTAGAGAATGTACGGTTTTGATATCCATAATCTTTCTGAATGCAAATGATATCCATCTTTCTTATTTTGTACTCGCACTTCCCATTGCAAGTGGCTGTACAGCTCAATGGTAAGTGCAGCGCTACGTTGAAGCGGTTACCCTATCGTGTGTGTATATATATATATATATATATATATATATATTCCAACTCTGGAATACAGCAGTCTGGTGGGTAGGGAATTGTGCATAAGTAAATGCATCGCTTGAATTCAGCCTTACTGACCGTCCAGTTCTACGTAGAGGTGAAATACCAGCCTCTGGGTCTGCAGCGAAGGTTTCGATCCTACCTCGTGGTATTGGATGGGATGATAGATAGTCTATAGCCACACTGAAGGGTTGTTATAAAACGAAACAGCTGTGGATGACTCAATTATTTAATTATATATATATATATATATATATATATATATATATATATATATATATATATATATATATATATATATATATATATATATGTATGTATGTATGAGGTTATAAACGACAGACTTGGAAAACCATAAAGTCTTCTTGAACTATTGTCCACATCTAAGTCCATTCCGTGAACAGAACCTTTTGACCGTTGTGCCATAGAGTCGTCTTTATGTGATAAATGATAGATCATCCACAAATGAACAAAGATTAGAATAACAGTCTGGAAAAATAAATTATCCAATGACAATCTCTAATCGAGAAACTTCAGTCAAAGAAAACAAACGTCTTAATAATTTTTTATTAAATTTACACACCTACGTTGCAAGTTTTGCTTGACTATTTTTAATACTCATTTCCAATTTCTCCATTACTATTTTCTCGTTCTAATTCTAACTGGAAAACTGCCCAAGCTATATTTAAAACCAGGGTTCTTCCAATAAAAACGACGGTAGGCAGTGACATGACGAGAATATCTGTAAGATTTGGACCAATCAAAATTACAAGCTAAATCCTCCATAAGCCATCACGTGACAAGAATATCTACGAGATTTGAACTAATCATTTTGTCGTGACGTAGGTGATTAGGAATGACGAGATTACGATCACGAGTTGCTAAAATTCAATGTAGAATTATGTCAAGGCGAAAAATAATTTCTACGAAGAATTCCCTATTTCACTACGCTACGAAATTTTTGTTCCCCGATCATGAGCGTTATTTTCTGATTGATGTATAAAAAGTATAAAAAAATTAATTTAATTCACTTCAAACATTGCTTTTGTAATCAGGATAGCCATGTATAATTGTTAGTAATATTTTCTGTGATGAAAAAAATGTACAAATTACTCACCTTATGTGATTAAAAATATACAAATTTTCCCGTTGTCCAATCGGACAAAACTATATTTCAAATTATTAGTGTCCAGGTCATTGAAACAAACTAGAACCCCAAATTAAAAACGACCTTGTGTCAAGTCTTGCTCTCGTAGGGGGCGAGTAAATGCAGTCACAAAGGCAAAGTTGGGAGAGAATAATTGACACTTTTTACAATTTTAGACGCACCCAATCAGAAAATAGCACTTATTCGTTAGGAATAAAAAGTTTTCTCCATATATATATATATATATATATATATATATATATATATATATATATATATATATATGTGTGTGTGTGTGTGTGTGTGTGTGTGTCGATTTCCAAAGCATTTAACTCATTCTGAGGACAGTAAAAGCTGGGTTGTCATTGTGCAACACTTCAAGATGCAAAACTATATCTACATCGCAAACAGTGAAAGAAGAAACGAGTCCCAATCAAAAGAGATCATTTTCCCCGCCATAAGTTAATTACTGTATTTTTTATTTACTCTCTCATCTGTACAAACATGTTGTTGGAAATGTCAAAGAAGGCTGCTGATACGCCCCAAGTAACAGCGATAAGAAAATATGAAACTCTTTATACTTAAGACGGACGTGTAATAGTGTTCCGAATTTTTTAAAAAAATCTGAAACCTGAAACACATCATGTCCCTGGAAGTTGGGATATGGTGTACCTCGCTTGTATCAGTATAGATGCATTTATTGCAAAGAAAATGAGGATAATATTTTGTTTCAATTTAAACGAAACAAAATTTCAATGGAAATGAACCTTGAACAAAACTGTGGAATATGTGGAGAGAAATGGATTTGTACTAGTAACAGGTACATATCAATTTCATGATGAACCAAAAAAAGATAGTTCCCGATCCTTAAGAAAGAACAACATAACATATTTTTGCTGACCACCCAAGTTCAGAATTTTTTAATCTTATATCTCCACAAACACAAGTATATTCAGATAACTACTTCGGATTCGCTCCAAAATAGTGCAATTTGATACTTAATGATGTCTTAAACCCGGGCAAAAGACCAAATTTTTTTATCCTTTTTTGATGCACGACGATCTACTTTTACATCTAAAAAGAACATCAATATCAATATTTCATTAAATACATCGAATACTGATCTGTAAAAGTATTTCTTCCTTTCTACTTATGAGAACTTACAGTATAGATCTGGTATGCACATCTCTAATTAGTATATCTTGTCACGTTACATTGTATGCAAATCTTTATTGTACATGAAACTGCATATGCATCTTTTCCATATTGCATGCCACATAGTTATTTCTTCTACGACTGCAGAAACAAACAACAGAAGAAAGAACTAAAGAATACACCTTTCTCTCTGCTTTCAATTTTCTACACTAGCAGCATACAGCAGAAACCAGGACTTCTGTCTCAGTAAGTACTACTACTTCTACTATCAGCCATAGCTTTTACAACTAAAATCGTTCTTTAGACGAAGTAATTAGTTTAATAGTAAATATTAACGAGGTAGGGTTAATTTTTCAAGGTAATCAATGGAGTCAGATAAAATTAGACCTAATTAATTTGATTCACATTAGTAAATGCTTTTTTATCATTGCTGTAGAATATGTCTGCCGAACATCTAGCGTAGTGGCAGTCTGAGGTGGGGTTGAGTCTCAAGTGAGAGATACGGAGATAGACAGTTGGACATACGGAAGGAGAGATCGGAAGTCAGTCATATGGCTCGTCTTCATCCTCCAAATCTCTTTCTTTCGTCTCTCTTTTTACCTTTTAAATCATTTCCCCTTTTCCCTGTGTGTGACAGACAAACCAGCAAACCAACAAATTTGGCTTGTGCTTTTATACAATAGAAGATTTTTCCTGCTGTAATAGAATGAATATTGTTTGAATGAATATTGTTTGAAGCATAAAGGTATAGGTTTTTTTGTATAAGAGCCATAGGCCCAACTCGCTCTATCTAAGAGATATATGAAACAATCTCTATGTTCCAATTTGTATTTTTCTGTTTGCAACGCAAAAAAAATGAATTCAACTTACTTGAAGTTTATCAATGCCAAATTATCCATCTATACACCTACGTCTCTCTCTCTCCCTCTTTCTCTTTCTCTCTCTGTTTCCATACGTATATATTACATGTTTATAATAGGCATATATTCAAATTTTTTATTTCTTTTCTCATTGATTCACTTTACTATTAGGCAATAAGAATGGAGATTACTTCATGAAAAAAACTCTTAATACTTTATGCCCGATCACTGTTCGGAACAGCTCGAGTTGAGTTGGGACTGGAAAAAAAATGAAAATTAGGATACTTGAATGACTGAAAATAAATTAACTAATAAAATAGATTTAGGCTCCTTAGATCTGATTCGTAAATAAATAATTTCGTCATTTTTACGACACACACATATATATATATATATATATATATATATATATATATACAAGTACTCTATTAAGAAATATACATATTATCCACTCTTCTATTCTCTCTAATATTATCATCTCAAGAACATATCTGCCTTCCGATAGGGCAAATTTTCAGCTATTTCATGTGGAAGGCTTTCAGGGCTTACCGATATCTAATGTAGAGATAACAAAATCATTTACCTAAACTGCTGTATTCTTACATTTTACATTTTAGCATCCATGTTTTTATTGAAAAAGGAATAAAAATTCAAAATTGTTGTTGTAGTGTGTGAGAAACAAACAACTCAACCCTTTTTTAGGCATCTGCACGTTTGAAAATGTAAACAACCAGAAGTAGGTCATTGTTGCTAACTTACAACCGAGACAATGATGAAAGCAATAGAGATTCCTTTTTAGCCTTCGGTATTTCAAAATTAGGGACGTTAATTTTTAGCCGGAAACAAAAAAAACCTTTTCTGCTTTTTGTCTTTGGAAACATAGTTTAAAAGCTGCCCTTGTGAAACATCTTTAACATAGAACAATTTTCTTGGGGTAGAAGGCAATTTTCAGGGCTAAAAATAGCTTCAACGACTGAAAGCAGTTTCCCATTTCTATAAGATTATTCATTCTAAAATTACCAATGGTTGCTCTTTTCAGGCTCCTGTGCGTTTTTAAATGTAAACAGCCTGCAGTAGCTTAATGTTGCTAACATTCATCCGAATAATTAAGATTTTTCTACTTAACATGAACTAGTTGAGAAACCACGCATAGGGCGTGCTTTCAGCCAGATCTTCTGAAGCTGTAGAAAGGGGTCCAATAAGAGAAGTAATTATATGCGTATCTACCTAAAGATTTAATCACTTCTTGTAGCCAATTAATCCCCTCTTACAAATTCATTGGGAACTTTTGGAGATAGTGTGTGGGCATACAGACGGATATAGAATGGCGGGCAGATAAATCGAAGGTAATCCATAAACTTCTCCAATTCCGTTGGTTGAGGTAATATAGTTTAGAAAGTTAGGAGATTATTTTCCCCGGTCTCACGCAAGGAGTACAGAGAATAAGAAGCGTTTTTTTCCCTTCTTCTTTCTGACAAAAAAATAGGAAAATATCTTCGTTAAAACTAGATTTATTTAGACGAGGATTCGATTGCTATTCTTTGGGCGGTTCGGTCAGTCATATTCAATAAAAGTCCCCCCCCCCATCTCTCTCTCTCTCTTTCTCTCTCTCTCTCTGCGTGTGGGTATGTCAGTATATGCATGTATGTGAATGTGCATGCCCACTAACATTCGAATGCATTCACTCTCTCTCTCTCTCTCTCTATATATATATATATATATATACATATATATATATATTATTGAAAAAGGAGTATAATCTGTTATAGACAGTTGATGAACAAAATGATAATTTCGAATTGGGCCTTTGCATTACCGGTGGCTGTTACGCTCAATGGTAAGAGCAATGTTACGTTGAAGTGGCTGCTCTATCGGTCGCAGGTTCGATTCCTGCAGCAGCCCCATTTTCTCTAATGGTTTATTCCATCAACATTGCCCGAACCGAATAATACATTCATGGTGTAATAGCAGAGGATCGATTTCAAGTAGAGATCAATTTATAAATACGCACACTGACGGACAGATACACACAGACACACACACACACATATACATATGTGTGTGTGTGCACGTGTTTGTGTCGATGTACACATATGCATCTATATTCATGTGTGAATGTGCGTACACACTTACATACAGAAACAAGCGCTCACATATATATATATATATATTCATTTATATATATATATACACACACATATATTCATTTATATATATATATACACACACACATATATATTCATTTATATATATATACACACACACATATATATTCATATATATATATATATATATATATATATATATATATATATATATATATCAATGGGAAGGGCAACAAAACGTTGAAGCGGATATATTGATATCTATTGAGTACCGATACATACACTCATGCTCATATAACTCCAAGGAGATTTGTGATGTAAAAGTATCGTGGTTTGAGTGGCAGAGATTGATCTACAGATTTCATAGCAGTTTTCGTCAATGCAGATAACAGTGGCATTCCCCACATAATTCACAATTATATTTTTGCAATTAAACGATAGAAAGCGTCTCTACTTACCAACTGCATCAATGGTTTCCCCAAATGATTTGAATGTCGAGGGACATTTTTCAGAACTAGTCAAGGAAAATTTGATACCATTTTTTTTTTTCATGCCGTTTCATGAGTCGGGAAACTTTGAGAAGTGTCTTCCTGACACTCTGCAGAAAAAGGTTCATTGATTTTGAACGCTGATTGATTCTTGTGATGCTCTTATCGAATAAAAAAATCTATATTCTCATCACTAACACAATTATTTTATTATATTTTAATCTTGGGTGAATGAATTGGTCAATGAGATTGCTTTGAATGTCATTGATTCTTGTTGTCTTCTCAGCAAATAAACTCATTATTGCTCTCCCAGACACACTTATTCTTATTAGAAACTGTCAATAAAAACTTTCAACACAGGTTTCTTTGGCTCTTGAGTGAGTCTGGCTGGCTGGCTGGCTGGCTATGTATTCATGTGTCAAGTGTACAGGCTGCACCAGTGCAGCCACAGAACTGGACATTCAATTATTTCTTCCTCATTATATACAGAAAAAAAGTTTGTTTCTCTCTTAAATTCCCCTCAAGAATAGGTACTGGGAGGTAAATTTACGAAGTAAGTTTATACTAAATTATCCCCTTAATGTGTTTGTTTTTCATTTTTTTACCAATGCACCTAAAAGTATTGTTATGTCTGTGAAAGAAAAATAATCCCCCACCCATAGTAGATTATTTGCTCAGGTTCAATTTGTAATATAGGCTCATACTAATTTTTTTTCTTACTTTGTGTAGAATAGCATTAAATTATTCGGATAATTTTTGCACTATAATGTAAAAAACTGTCCAACTAATTTTAGCAGAATATTGAAGTTTGAGATTTTCATTTTTATAAATGAATTTATATTTGTGAAAAAAACTGTTCAATTTTAAATTGTCTTGCATAGTTCTTAGTACATATGCAATGGATGCCTCTAATAACAACAGCATGGTGTAGGACACAATCTTTTCGAGAGTCGGTGTGATCTGAATTAAAACCCCATTACAGACTCAGTTGGAAAATATGGAAAGTATTCCCATATATTTATGCTATTTGTTCAATATTGGAATTTCATAAGTCCCTTAGTTTGTGCCATGCAGTGTTTACGCGTGTTTTGTTTTTGATTTTTTTTTACTCATGCAACAAAAGGTATTGTTATTTCTGGAAAAAAATGAGGTTCAATTTCCCATGTAGATTTATGCTAAATCGGTTCTTTTCATCTGTTTTTTTTAATTTGAACATTCTAGCGATCACTGTCCGACAAAAGGTGAAAGAAGTAACTTATTCATTGGTCAGCCTTTCTTCCATTTTTAACTGATCACCCCAACACGACATGCCGTCAAAAGACGTTGATCACGTGACTCTTTTTTCTTCTTCTATTGAGTGACTAACCGGAGCCGTTTATTTAAATCTTGATTGCATGGATGAATCAACGATTTAGGTTGAACGAAATGCAACTGACAGAAATAATTGTCCACCTTTTGTATTTCTTACAGAGGCGTCAACTTTCACACTTCGACCATTGAACGTCAAAAGAATTCAAGTCTAAAGAAATCGTAACTCGTTATTAAATAAATCCACTTTCCTCTCCTTGCTGTTCACCGTGGCCCAGTGGTAGAGTAGTAGGTCATGGTTCAGTTCATCGTTGAGTCATACCAAAGACTTTAAAAACAGGTCTGGTTCGTCATTCAATAGAAACTGTCTTGTGATCAATGTCTTTTGGCAGCACTCTGCGAACAACTCAAAAAAGAGGAGAAAAAGGAGTGATCAATGAATGTTACTTTTCCTCGCCTTCTGTTGTGATCAGTCAGAAAGTCTGAATTTTCAACGAATGCTGGCAAAAACTGCGAATCAATATAGCATGAAATTACAGTGCAAATTGAAACCCCACATTAGAACCATTTCAGAGGGTGATTTTCAAAAAAAAATCTTGACACAATGAGAAATAAATTGCAGCCTCCTGCTCCTTTCATACGGCGGTACACACGATACAAACGGTTTCTAATTATACACAATGCTTCTCGGCTAAGCTCTCAGTACAAGGACTAGGATTGAAGAACCTCTCCGCTAGGCTAAGGGTTTACCGTCAACTCACGTTGGATACATCGGTTCTTATAAGAAGAACTGGAGTTGAGCAACGTCGAGCCAGGTTAGTACCTAGATGAGTGACTGTTGGGGAATACCATGTGCCTTCAGTGGAATAATGCTTAAACGGGCTTGGTAAACCGGGAGTGAATCGTAAAAACACTTGACGATCAGTCTTTAAATATGACTATTTTCTATAATTCCATTGTCCAAAATGAAACCAGCTTTCGAAAGAAACTGTCATCTTTTGGTAAACTCAGTGAATCTCACTAGCACTTCCGTATTTTAGAGCATTTGTGGGTATGTTTTGGGGCTTGGTTTCTGTGTAATTCTGTGATATGAATTCGAGCTCCACTGGGTGACTTGACCTTGTGGCTTCAATGTCAGACTTAACTAAGCAGAGTTAATATTGATACAATATTTTTAGCAACCTTAGTGTATTGAGCCTAGAAGAATAATCATGACGAGAACAACATTCTAAAAGAATCTATGTATATTGATAATACCCTGCCCTCCTCCCGATTCTTCAGTTAGAAATAATCTCCAGTGTTTGAAACCCACACCCCAATGATAGGTGAATATGAAAATTGACCCTTGTTCATATCTACACTCCCTCGTAGCGTCAGTTTCAAACACAGAATTCCAAGAACTTTACTGTATATGTCTGGAATCCGCAGAAACCCTTCAGTAACGATAAATGAATATGTAATAATGATTCTTCATCTTGGAAACTCAAAAAGAAAAGATGAAGTCATTAGTTCGAACAAATCTATGTAGAATATAAATTTCTCCTTTTACAAAATTTCTCTTGCTTGTATGTGTGAGCGTGTGTGTGTGTGTGTGTGTGTGTGTGAGTGCCTATGTTTGTGTAATGTTTAGAATAAAAGAATCATAACTATATTTATGCTACTCCATTAAAGATGAAACTAAAAATTGTTTCAATCCTGATCTGCCATTTGCCAAAACTACTTTGAAGAGTAAGTCTTATTTCATTTAATCTAAATAATCTAATGAATTTGATTTCTTTTCAAATTCATTAAATTGTCTGTTATTTGTTTATACGAACAATATCTATGGGCACAAATTTAAGCGAAAAGGAATAAATAATCTATTCTTTCTCCAACAGACGAAGTGTTTTTTCTCTATTCTGGTTGGAAGGTTAACTCAACCAAAACCTTCCAGGTGCCATTTTTGTTTCTCTGATTTAATGGGTCATTCATTGAGCAATTTGTGAATAAATGTTTTTATTTGGCTACTTTATAACGCATAAGGAAACTAATTACCTTTTATCTAAAAGTAATGAATTTAGTTTTTCTTCTTCTTGTGAGTTTGAGTATTTTTCTATATGAAGTAGGTATCGAAGTGAAAAAAGATTGTTTTTACTTTATTTTCGGGTGAGTCGGACAGAATAATACTTTTAAGGTGTGGTCACGCCCTTTTCACAGTGTATCTGCTTGTTATTTTTATTGTATGTTATTCTTATCAAATAAAGACATTTTTCGTCTTCTTGTGAATGTGTTAGTGTGTGTTGGCAGTACCATAAACCAATTATTTTCTTTCATTTATATGGTGACTGGTCTTTACAGCCAATGATTTAATGAGATCCTGTTTCTTGTATGCTAAATTGTATTTTGATAGTTCCATATCTGTGAATTAATTTCCCAAAACTATAGTTATATAACCGGCTTACATTTTATTTGTATTGTACTCAAAATTTTCGCCACCCAGCGGTACCTTCGTCGCCTCGTCGACAAAGCATATAATAAAATTACATTTTTGTAAGAATTTATTCATAAATATGAAACTACAAAATACAACTATTTTTGTTTTATTTATAAGAGAAAGTATCATGAGCTATCATAACATTGGATGAATAAAAATATCAAAAGAGGATTTTATTGGCATCTATTTTCATTCTTTTCTTGAGATAATACTTTTAGAAGAATCTCATTTTATTAACAGATTTTTTTACACTGTCTATAGTTTGGACAAGGCCATTGACACCCAAAGAGTTTTGTGAACGATAGAACCCCCCTCCTCTCTCTTTCTCTCACTCTCTCTGTACTTGCGTGTGTGTGTGTGTGTGTGTGTGTTAGTCATCACCACTCCTTGGTCATTAAAATGTTTATTGTACTTCACAGTCAGTCCGCCAATCAGTCTGTTACTACACTATTACATCCACTGGCCATTCCTTCAGCCGTGTGTTTTGGTCACTGTTTCTTAAGGCCAGTTCTTCAGAATCTCTCTTTGGAACAGGTGGCGCCATCTCCAATCTCTAACTGACCAAACCTCTTGCTGGCTTCCTGTCCTAATTTCTGGACTACATCCTCTGTGGACACAGGGTGGGGGAAGTTTGGACACAGGGTGGGGGAAGTGGCACTGCACTTAAGACTACTACTTGCCAGCTTCCTATATTTTCTCAGTTTATTACCCACGTACCATTAAGCTGTGCACGCACGAATATACCGTGTTTATATTTACTGTGGTCCACACCCAAGCATTCTAAATATTTACTTGCTATTTACTGTCCCTATAAAATGCGTTTTATTCAAGGCGACTATTTAAAGCAGGGGCTCTCAACTTTTTCTGATATTGTCCCCTTTTGTTTCTTTGTGTTTTGGGTTGTTCTTTTTTTATCTATTACCTCCTTAAACTCAAGTTTTGCTCCTTTGGGGCCATATTGCTGTCACCAAAACCAACATTATCATGCAATGTCTTATCTTCGCTTACCCAAATAAAATTCATGATATATTGTTTGTGACAGATATTTAGAGCTTCAGGAAGACCTACACATACTTTCATATTTAAAAGGACACAATAATTGGAAGAAAAATTAATAATTGAAATATCTTTTAAAAATCCATGTTATGAAATTCCATGATTGGGAGTTGTTTCCCTTTTTTACCTGACTTTACCGATATAGAATGAAAGATCACCTACTTTTTTTCCCCCTTCAAATCAACTTTGGTCCCCATGAGGACGATATTGCCCCCTGATGAGAATTCAGCTTCATTACCATTACTTAATCTTCTAATTGCCTGTTAGCCCAACAATCTGGGTCGATACACACTTCGAACGCTGAGGTAAACAGATCTGGTTAGTCACTCAATAGAAACCGTCACGTCACCAACGTTTCTTTGGCGGGATTCTGTGTTGGGGTTGATCAGTTAAAAATATTGGAGAGAAGGGGTGATCAATGAATAAGGCCATTAACATTCAAAGAGTTTGTCGGACTATTTAAGGTGTCCCTCCTCTCCCTCTCTCTCTCTCTCTCCCTCTCTCTCTCTTTGTATGTGCATTAGTCCCACTCACGTTAAACAAGGGAAAAGGGAAGGAAGTGATAGGCGTGACGTCATCAATGCAAAGATGCAATAATAAAATGTATGAATCCAGCATTTTCGTATTAAAAAATCAATTCCCTATTTTGTTCATTGATTTTAAGACTGGCGATGAAGAAAGACACTAAGTTTCTGATATGCTATACATTTCAATAAAAAGGTAAAAATTGGATTCAAACGCAAACATAGGTTTGTGCAGTTTCTGAAGTAGGTACTTTGAATAATCAAATATGTCAGAAGCAGTTTACGAAGTTTCCCGATTATCAACGGTCGAGCACACCGGTCAAGATTGGTAACGATAAAATCAAGACATTGCTAGTTGAATTGGAGAACCATTATACTTAAATATTTAAATCAAGCATTGAAAATCAACCGAACTAACTTGTTTATGTTAATTGCTTTGATGCGTGACAAACGTGTATCGATGGATTCACATATATATATATATATATATATATATATATATATATATATATATATATATATATATATATATATGGCTCCAAACCCATCTCTCTCTCTCTCTCGATATATATATATATATATATATATATATATATATATATATATATATAAAGCTTTACAACTTTAAACATTAAATATGCAAAAGACTTTTTTATCGAAAATTCATGTTATTTCGGTCAATTATTTTCCAATATCTGTTAATGTAAATCATGTAATTTCTTCAGTGTGTTTCGTGTTTCACACAGAGATATATATCATAGCACAGCGTGTGGATTATTCTTGTTTGAATCATCAGTTGTTTACCTTGAAACAATTTTGGGGATTTAAATACAAAACAATATCATATTCTGTACTGCTATATAAGTATTTGAACAGCGCCTATATGGTTTGATTTTGAGAGTTAAAAACAGGGGGGCCCTACGACAGATGACCAAATTTCATTGCCATTCACTTTACAAGGCATACATTTAGTCATGTTTCGATGTTCTGAAAGCTGGATTCCTAGATGTTTTTTGCATTGAAATGAATTATTAAATGGATCAAAATAAGTACTTTTTATATCTAGCAAAAATTTAGTTTAGAACCGATCAAGGAAATTGAAAAGACTTACTATCATTACTATATTGGAAAGTTGCCCAAAAAATGAGTTGGATAGCTTTAAAATGGACTAATGCTTATTTGTTAGAAGAATGCAATCATAGGTACAAAATATAGAGTTTGCGCTCGTTTAAATATTTATGAACATGTATATGCATATGACAATTATAGTTAACACGTGTCAGAAAGTTAAAGATGGTTATTTGGTTTATATATGTACGTGTTATATTGGTATGAAATAGTTATTATGCTTCTACATGTATGTTATAAGATTGTTATATAGTTTATGTATACTTATAAGCAGTACTTTTAGGATGAACAAACCAATGTTTTTTTTTTTTTAAAATAAAATAGTGATTATAAGTATCTAGTGTGGGGACCTTAGTGCATATGAATGGGTGGTTCGAAAAATAGTTCAGTTCTCTCGGCACTTCCCTTTTTAGAATGCCTCAGACATCAGGCAATGAATCGGACCCTGCCCCCCTTTTTCTACAACATTTCGTTTTATGCCTCTGTCTTACACAACCTTTATTTAACTTTTTCTCCTTTCTCTTTTCCATGTTGTTACCCTCTTTAACCCTCTTTTGGTTTATATTTTCTTCCTCTTTCTTCCCCATCTTCCCCTCTCTCTCTCTCTCTCTCTCTCTCTCTCTCTCTCCAAAGATACGAATATTGCACAATTCTGTCAATAGTACTTATTCTTCATAGGTGAAAAGTCAGTTATATCTAAAATGTAAGGGTTACCCAAATGGCTGTTACGGCAAAATTACGTTGGGACAGATTTTCTAACGATCATCGAAGATAAGCAACGTCGAGCCAAGTCAATACCTAGATGGGTGACCCTCTGGAAATATAAGGCACCGTAAGCAGCAGGGGATTACATTGAAAGCCTCTTGTGGCGACTCCATTAATCCGTCTGAGGAAGAGACTGATCTTTATACCTCGCTCAATAACATCAGCATAAGGTCCCTTTTGCTTACACCCTCCTCACCGAATCAACGTTCGCTCTAAAATGTGTATCCAGTGTGCAGAAAAATATTTTCCCTCAACAGAAATATGTGAGCTCTTTTGAATTCGACATAGAAGATCAATATTTTTCTATAAAAACTCAGTGAGCTATCTACAGAATGTTGAAGCTTTTGTGTACACATTAATTTCCTTTGTGCGCTGGTTGTAAAACGTGTGTGCACATTCACGCGCTCACAGCTCAGAGGGAACTATACTCAAAACAACTAGGGGTCGTGTAGAGAACCCTTCGTAGCGATTCTATTGATCCTCCAAAAAAGTGGACTCATCTCTACTCTACGCTTGATGAAGCTAACGTGGACCCCCACACACACACACACACACACCTACGCACCCTGGATCCTCTGACTGGCCTGGATGTGAGTGACAAGAAATGATCCTATTGATCCTTCAAAAAAGTGGACTCATCTCTACTCTACGCTTGATGAAGCTAACCAGGACCCCCCCACCTTGCACACACACACACGCTGGATCCTCTGACTGGCCTGGATGTGAGTGACAAGAAATGAACGAATCCAATCTGAAAGAAATCTACCAACGTTGGGAAAGACTTGAATGATACACAATTGCGTCAGCTGAGGCTTTTCTTTGCGTGCAAACGGCAACCATGTTTGAAAATGGCGGTTATGCGAGTGGCGTATAGAGTGGAGACATAAAAAGCTCCCTTGCTCTGCTTCATCGTTGGTGTAATTAGGTGCAGAGTCATCACCAAATAACTCCTTGAAGCTTCATCATGCATAAACTAAAAGTGGAACAAGGAGTTGAAATTTTCCCGCTGTCTACAGGCACATGATCTCAGCAGTGTTTTTCTCATGTTTTTATAAAACATTTCTATTCGGACACTCGTTTCCATGGCAACAAATAATTGAGAGTAGTATTTCATCCAATAACGATAGTAAAGATGGTTTGTTTATTATCGTGTACCTGTCATTTCTGTACTCGAAGTAGTTAATTGTATTAGTTTTCAGCATATTTGGCTCATGAACCACCAGCGCGTTCTAATTATTGAATGAGGTTTGTGAGAAGAAGTTATTTCTTTTTTTTCTCCAGTGTTGAATTACTGAGGCACCAACTTATTATAATCTTCTTTCACTGTATTTACTATCGATGAATTGTCCAAATTCCAAAACAAAGTATGATCTCGGAAAATAACCAAGAGGCGGACCTGCCAAATGATAAGCATGCAGCGTGCACATGAAAGAATCATGCTCAACCTCACACGGAGAGATCAAAATACTGAACAATATATCAAGGAGAAGACAGGGGTCTGAGACATCATAGAATCTATTAGGAAACTTAAATGGCAATGGCAGGTCATGTTGCAAGGATGGCAGACAACCGATGGATATCACGACTCACAACATGGATCCCCATAGAGTATAGGCTCGATGACGCCTAAGATAGAAAAATGTGGTGGATCTTTGGGAAAGTCTGTCCAACGACGGACGTTAGAAATATGATGATGATTAAAAATTGTCTTGAATCACGATCCGATTCATTGTCAGAGTATGAAGACCCAAGTGCAACGACATATCGCACAAAATATCATGTCAAGTAGTCCATCATCTCCATTATTCATAGCCTTTAAGTATCCGTCTTTGGATATAGATCTTCCCAAAGATCAAGGGCGTCGCAGGGCCAGTACTTTCTGAATTTGTCCAGCTTATCACCTCATCTTACTATCTGTCGGTCACAATTGGCATTTGATGTCTGGCGATCCACGTTGCGAGTCTTGATGTCCTACAGTTGTCCACCATTCATGCTCTTCTAGTAACATGTTTTTTGTTGCTCTTTGCTTGTGCATGTGTCACTGTGTGTGCCAATATTCCTCCAACTCCTTTGTCGTCAGTGGTGTCAAAAATCTAATGTGCAATTTTTTTCTTGCGACCGGGGTATTCGTGCACTTTTGAATTCGACTTAAGGAATCAATATTTTTGCAGTAAAAAAACCTGTCAGCTATCTACAAAGTTCGAAATCTTTTGTGCACGCATAGATTTCCTTTGTGTGCTGGTTACAAATCAGATGTCTGCATAGAGCTTAGAATTGATTATAATGTATGGGTATGTGTAAGTGTATATGTATGCATTTTCTGTACTGATAGCGACGATAAACCAATCATCTTTTATTATATTTTGTTTATTACAAAAACTATTATAAGCCATTATAATAAAACAAATCAATGATAATCTCTTGTAAAACTTCATCTGAGGAATAAAAATAATAAAAAGAATTTTATTCGCATCCATTTTTTTGTTGGGGGGATATTACTTTTACTTATTTTATTAACAGATTTTTCAAATACTGTGTAAAGTATCGATAAAGCCATTAACACTCAAAGAGTTTTTTTCGGATGATTGAAGCCAAACAAAACAATCTGTTATGGCAGCCCACATCTGGGAACCGAACACTACACTTTCTGTGAAGAAGTCAAGATCATAGACAGGGTGCACCGTTGGAAAGTAAGAAAATTAATGGATACTGGCTGAGAGCATAAGTCAGACTAGTATGGAATCAATTCAATATGGCTTCTGCAACTCAACACGGACGAGGTATGGAAATTGCAGGTTTACAAGAAAAGGAAAGAAGAGCATCTGATTCCTATGTTATAAAAGCTGCAGCTATTGAAAAGAAGTGATGTTTACAACAAATTATTTTGGATAATGCACCTGAAGACCGTAGAATGGATTGGCCGAAACATAGTGTGAACAACATAAACAGGAAAGTGCTCAATTATTCGAAAAGTGAAGGTTGTTTTTGTTTTTTTCATGACATATAAAATAAAAACTGAAAACGAAAAGATAACTTACGTCGCTGCTTTTCAAATGGAGCATGTCCGTGGTAACCTTGTCATTGTGGTAAGATTTGAGTTTGTAGTATTTCGCAGGACTTGAGCCCCTTCTTTCCGGTGAGCTACGACACATGTTCTCGCTAAACAAACTGTGTCGACTTCCGCTCCTTGATCGACTTTTATTCGTTCCGTTAGCGATGTCCACCACTTTTTCAACTGGGGCCTCGGATTGAGTTGCTTTCACACTAACGCTGCCACTTTGGCTATGACTGTCACCCTCAACACCGTTCACTTTCCCCCGTTCTTGTTTATCATTCGCCCCCGGGGCGGCATAGGAACCATTGTGTACAGTCACGTCTCCCTTGACAATAACCTGAATGTGATCCTGCTCTTGAAGAATCTCTATACTTCTCCGGGTTTCGCTATTTCGATCACACAGTTGACCATCCCCCTTCCCATTCTCTACCCCTCCTCCTCCTTCTTTACCACCACCGCCGCCGCCGCCACCTCCTCCACCGCAAGGAATGGTGGTGAGTGTGATTTTTGGCGAACCGTTGCTTCCATCTTCTAAGATGGTTTCGCCGTTCTTGCCGGTTCCAACGCTTCCATTGGCCACGTTCTTTTGTGTTTGTGTACTCACGTCGTTACGTTCGTCGTAAGAGAAGGGCGGGGTCCCATTCTGTATTACATCCATGATGTCATCGCACGTTCGGGACTTTCCCTTCGTCGACAGTCTTTCGATGCTTACATAATGTTCCTTCTTTGGCGACGGGCTATTTCGCTTTGAATCACCGTGGTAGAGTCGTCTCAGACTATTCATTGAGGACGACATGGGTGAGAAGGATCGTTTGAACTTGCTAAGCATCGACTCAACGGCCGACGGCTTTGTAACCCGAATCGTCCGCGGTAGGCCATTCTCGAGAAATACGGTCTCCAAATGGGTCATATACCCTTCAGGGCCTTTGAGAAATAGGAAGACTGTGGAGTCGACGGGGATTGATTTTAGAATTTCTGATGCACACTCATATTTCATTTCACTAACATCAATATCGTTGATTCGAAGTATAGAATCACCAACATTAATTAGACCGGTCTCTTTAGCTGGACCATTATTTACTATCTCACTGATGATCATTTGAGGCTTAGCGGTCCTTTCATTAACAACGATACCAAGTCCGTGTTCCTTGGACTTTCGGAGCTTGACACGAAGCGTATTTGGCACAAACGCCATTTTGTTAGCAGAAAATATAAAAATCCAGTTTGATAAGGAATGGTGACAAAAAAAGTTAATCAGCTCTTACTGACCTTCCATGTATATTCATATATACCTATGAATATATATGTATAAAATTATATACATATAAATAAGTGTTTATATATGTATCATTTTTACAGCTTTGACTTTTGTAACATTATTTCGATTCAAATTTTTTAACGCATATCGGTAGCGAATATGAATTTGAATGAAAGCTTTACACTTCATTAATGACTTGTGAATAGAATCAACCGATCGCTCGTGATTCTCTTTGAAGTCCTTCTCATATTCGATAGAAGAATGTAAATCAGAAATGAAATTCCATGAAAAATGACTTTTCGAATTCAAAGTAATTGTAAAATATCAAACGTCAGGATTTAGAAAAAAAATCAAATTAGCTAATTTGTAAGCAATGCTAATATAAAAGCAGTGATGCCACAATATTTGCAGGAAAAAAAAATGGTGTTGCGTACAGATCTGGATCCTAGTTTAGTCTGTGAGATCCATATGGATTTCAGCCGTAACTAATGGATCAAGCAAAGCATAGGCAACGTTGAATAAGAAAGGATCGAATCCTCCAATGATCCATCTATAATTTACCAGTAAATAAAGATACAATGCAATGTAGTAACATACTAATCGGAACTTAGACTTCCGACTCGTCTTTCGTTTTCAATGTCTGAAAGTCCTACCAAAAATGGATTATTAGAAACAGGAATGTTTGGGGGAAAGTTTCGTAAACATCGGCCTCAGAAGTAATCCAAACTCTTGAAGCAGTCCGATTCTTGGAATGACAAAGAATATGAAGAGTTCCTCCAAAACACAAATCTTGGTTTTATTTCTTCTCTGTTCTATCCCTCGTTGTTGAGGCCGATTTCATCAATTTCGGTAAAGTTGACGCCACTTGTGAAGGTTGAACTCCGGACGGAACTTTAAATACTGCCAAGGTTTTGAATTACCCTGAAAAAGAGAGAAAAAGATAAAACCTTACATTATTATTTTCAAAATGTTGTTATGAAATACAAAAGAGTGTCTATCCATTTATTTCTGGAAGTTCAATGCAAAACAAATGGTGTAGACTTTATTGACTTACCATTCCACACACACACACACACGCATGCATACACTCATACACACACATATATTATCAGGAATTAGATGTATAATCAGACAGAATATTTATAAATATGTAATTTATATTTGTAGGTCTATTTGAAGTCATATCTCGTCATTTCATGATTAATGAGTCAGTTGGCCTAGAAAGTGTATAAAGAATAGAGTTTCAAATAAAATGACGCATTTATAATTGCCCATATATTTGTGATCAAAAAATGGATGTATGATCCGACATAATGATTAAAAGTTGCGTTGTATTATATTGAAACACTTATTTGAAATGATCTCGCGCTATGACACAATGAATGTATCATTTAGATTAGACAACGTAAAAAGAATAAACAACTAAAGAAAATGGAACTGCAAGTTGGATTCCTGCAGTCGACCCATTTCCTTAAATTGTTTATTCTATTTACTTCGTCAAGGCCAAATGATTCATTCACCGTTTAATGACGGGAGATCATTTCAAAAAAGAGTTTCAAAATAATACAATCAATTTATAACTATTGAAAAGCGAGTTGTTATTTCTATTTATTGTAAATTTTTATTTATTACGTTTTTGTATCAATGAATTCTCTCCCTAAAAGAATTTCTGTTTCATTCAATGTCTTATCAGAATTAAGGTGTTGGGGATTGACTGTAAAATATAGCTATGGGTCCTGCGATTCTTGGAAAATCATATAAGGTTTCTACAACAAAATAATTTTTAGGAACCACTGCTTAACACAAAGCCCAATCATCATCATCATCAGCAGCTTTTTAATGTCCATCGTTGGACAAAGACCTTCGTTAAGATTACCCAATCCTCTCGACTATGGGCGTTGCGGTGCCAATTCTTTCTGAAATAGTCTAGATCCTCACGCCACATATTCTACCAGACGCATTTTTCATATATGATCTATTTGGATCAACGTTGTGAGTCGTGATGTCCAGCAGTTTTCTGACATTCTCGCAAATTGCCATTTGTTTTTTTCTAAAATGGTTTCTATATATCTGATTCTTGTTTGTTTCTCTAATATATCGTGACGTCTTGTGATCTCTCCACGTGTTGTTGAGCATGATTCTCTCTTGTTCACGTCAAGCCAAAGTCCTTGGCGCCATCTTATACCCCGGACCCTCTTTGCAAGCAAAAAGAAGTGAATGAACGAAATACAAACATCAAAGCATTTCTGATTAGGGGGTAAAGTATCTCTGGGGTGATATATCCTCCCTTATGATCGCTATTAGGCCAGTTATGGGGTTCAATGAGGGGAAGGGTCGTGAATATCAGCAAATAG
>OY735235.1:972500-1035000 GCA_963457665.1 Thysanoteuthis rhombus
AAACTCCTTTGCTTCATTAAGATCTAAAAATTTAACAAAACAGAATTCATTTCTCCATATAATATTATTCCATAACTACGTGTCTCATTTCAACTCCTTTATATGTAGTTCCTGTAAATGGGATTTGAAAACTTTTGCAAAACAGGTCGTCCGTCCTCAGTTGAAAGAGCAAATTCGTCATCAGTTTTTGTGTACGTCACTCTTATTTTTGCATGAAGTCACTGAATTATGGTGTGGCCATTGCCATTATCATCGTCATAAAAAATAAAGTCAAAATTCAACAATATTTAGAGTTTGGCAAGAAAGGAGTGTGTAAACGACAGGATGAAATGTTTGATGTTGAGAAGAGACTTCGAAAATATTCAAGATTTGCCATAAAAGTCAATAATTGAACAACCTTAGCGTCTATCTCTATAAGTGTTCAATTAGAATACTTGAATTATTAGAAATAAATTGGCGAATAAGATAACTTTAGGTTCCGCAATATCTATCTATACATGAGTAATCCCGTCATTTTTTACGGGTATGTGCAAATAGTATAAATAAAGATCCTCTTAATGATGATATTGAGAAGTGCTTATCCTTTGAATTCTTTGATATCGATGAATAAGGCATTGCCTGAAGATATAACTGATAGAAACAGTCAAACTAAACTGTCACCAAAACTGTCAACATAGGTTTCTTCAGTTTTTAGGTTGGTTTGGCTGACTAACTGGTGGTGTATCTATCATGGTTACGGGCTGCACCATTAGAGCTAGAGGGCTGAAAATTTAAACATTTCCATTAACTTTATTCTAAATCTTCCTCCTTGAATAAGTTTTTCATGTGGTGGGTAATTTGCGATGTAATTTAATGATTTCATGATAAATTGGTCCTTAGCTTTCACAACTATTTCTGGAAATTAGTTAGAGGACGAAAGGAGTCATCAGTGGATGAGTTATTTCTCGTACTTTTGTTGGGCAGTGATGACTAAAAAATCTGAATATTTTAAAAAGTAGCGGACTTAAACTAAAAGAACAATTTAGCCAAAACTTACATAGTAAACTGAACCTTCCAAAAGAAAAAAAAATCATTTGAGGGAAGAGGTTATAAACCAAAAAAAGTTTTTGTTGACATAGGAAGGATTAAATGTTGAAATTGTCAAATCTTCGGCTTCATTGGTACACCCAGTAAACTTGATAGAAACATAGCCAGACCAACTTAAAAACTGAGGGAAACGTATTTTACGGTTTTGGTTGACTATTTCTCATATCTACTTATATAATGATCAGTGTGTTTTTTCTCTATTGATTTATCGTTACAATGAACTCTTCCACTAAATAGTTTCAATCTATAAAAATATCCCTTAACCGCCCTTTGAAACAATAGAATCTCCCTCTTGAACGATTTTAGTAGTTTTTTTTATAAAAGAAAATTTTATAAAAATTCAAATAAACCGTTAATTTATTTTTTCAATATTAAGACTAACAGTTATACCAAACTTTTGTCCAAGTCCAAGTCCGGAGTTGACTTTGTTTGGTAGAAACTTGTTCTCAGAAGTAACTTTCATCTTGGGTGTTAAAATATCTGCTAGATAATTTATGTGTGTGTTTGTGTGAGAGAGAGAGAGACAGGGGAGAGAGAGAGCATGCGTGCGTGTGTGTGCACGTATGTACATGTGTTTGTGAGAGAAATAAAAAGAGTGAGAGAGAGAGCGAGAGAGAGAGAGAGAGAAGCAAAAGTCCTAGCGTATTAACACATTATTTCTGGAAGATATACAACACAAGGAAGGGATGCAGTAATCACCTACAGCCAGAATACAAGCAGGAACGGAATTAGACCCTGCAGCGGTAGACAGGCTTGTTTGATATATTTCTTTACACAAAATTAGTGGCTCTCGACATCGGAACAATTTTCCCAAGATTTCCCTTCTAAATGGATGCATAACATTTCCACCCAGCGTAGTATTTATTTGTTTGTACCTTGGGTATTCAGTGGCACAAATCCAAGTGGGAATTTGTTCGGTTCCTGCTCAAAGCAAAACGAGAACCATAACGAAGAATAGATAAAAGGAAAAAAAAGACATTTTGGATCAACATCAGAGATCAAACGGACTCATCAGTTGAGCTCTGGAGTTAGTCCTTAAGACTGTTGGTCTGTTATTATATGAAGTTGCTTTTTCTAACAGGAATTGTTTTGACGGTATCAAACAGCGGCGAGATAATGCAGAGTTGATACTTTTGTAATAGATATAAAAGCACATAGGTAGATTAATAGTGGCTTCGAAATAATGCAAAATAGATCAATTGATTCATCTTGGACTAAAATACGAAAATAGAGACATCTTTATATAGACATGATATGCCCACCTCTTGTATATATATATATATATATATATATATATATATATATGTGTGTGTGTGTGTACGTGCTTAAGATTTGGGAGAGAAAATACCAGAAAATGTTAATATTGCTCTGTATTCTATTAATAACATATTCAGCACTTTTAATTTACTAAAGGAAATCGAATTTTGAAATTTCAACCGCTCTACCTTTTTTATTAAATCTATATATATATATATATATATATATATATATATATATATATGTGTGTATGAAATATATGTAAATGTCAGGATTATTTGTACATGAATCAGCATTAAGGTACTTAAAGCTATATTATTAAGTAGTTTATTTGTAAAAATTTAAGTATCCTAATTTGTTTCTTCAAGTTTTTTTTTCGAGTAGGCTTGTTTACGTACAAAGAATGCATGTTTAGATCAATTATATATAAATATATATATTTGGATTATAGCTTTCAAATTCCTATTTTCTGACATTACACTCATAGAAAGCATTCTAGACGCCAAAGAAGCCCTCAACAATAGAATGACTGGGGAACCCAAAACAAAAATGATTACCTCCCTTATGCAAAACATTCTAACACAAAATAGTTTCAACTTTAGTTATGGACACTTCCTCCGGATGGAAAGCTGTGTCATTAGTACAGTAGCACCCCTGTCCTATGCAAATATCTTCATGGGAATATTTGAGGAGACCCACATATACCCAGATATAGACAAAGACTGCATCTTCTACGTCAGATACGTAGATGATATTTAATTAATATATACAGCAGTTGAAGCCGAACTGGAGAAATTCTTCACAAACAGGTAGTCTACACACAACTCAAATAAATTCGAATACGGGAAATCTACTGATTCCATAGCCTTCCTAAACATCTGCATATACATTGATGATAATAGAAACCTCAGGCCACCCTCTATACTAAACCGACAATTACACACAATTACCTTAAAACCTACCATTTTTACAATCATTTAGAATTAGGAGAATTTGCTCGACGGATAGTGAACTCAGCAAAAACAACTATAAGCTACAAAATTTCACAAAACAAGGATATTCACAATAAGATATAAATAACCAAATTGAAAGGCTTCTACAATACTCAGAGAAGAAACCTTTACACTGTCTAACAAAGAAAAAACTGACCGAATACCACTCATAACCACCTCCCACAACACATTCCCACCTCTGTAACATATAATTGATAAGAAATGGAATATGCTTACACCCAAAACAGAACTCGAAGAAATATTCGTGGAGCCATGTGTCATCGCCTACCGCAGACCCCCAAAACATCAAAGCAGTAACTTTATAATTAACAACGAAGTCTCGCGCAATACCATCCTTAAAACTTAGGCTCTCCCAATCCTGAAACAAAAGAAATAATCAACACTAACTCAACACTGAACTTGTTAACCCTAACCACGCTGGTCTCTAACGCCAAAAGTCTCTCCCTCCAAATTACTCTTTACTCAATTTACGCACAAATCCATTCATTATTCATATACACCCATTCCCCTAAACAAACATCAAGCTCTTTTATGTTTATCTAACATCGGGAACTTCACTGAGTCACACAGACCCTTTACCTTGAGAAACCTTTCTATGGTATTTCATCAGTATAACTCAGAGCAATCAAACTTTTCAGAAGATCAACAATGACTATTATGGGCAGAGAAGATACATTTCCAAAAAGATATCGGCTCATACATAACAAGGACCGGACCCCCTTACCCCACTATCTCGATTAACACTAGAGATATCGTCAACTCTAATTTACCAAGCTCCCAAACAGTCGAACTACAGCTATCCAGCTTCCCAATATCCATGACAACCAACGCTTTAAAATGTCCAACCGCTCTGACCAAAACAACCAATAAAGTACCCGTAACTGCTCCTACTACTTCCTACATATTATCCAACCATACCAACACAGATTTCTCCACAAACAAATGCAGTAAGGACTCACCATTATGACCCAGAAGGAATCAACTTTCTTGATTTACATTTTTGTTTCCAAATCAAAACATCTGGAGCTAAATTGTCTTTCTACAGAAACTTTGTAACCACTGAAATTTACGCACATGCTACCGAAGATGGGATCCCCTCCAAAAACATATCTAGCATACTGATTAATTCATTTATGAATTAATTAACAAATAAAGTTTTTATATACGTTTACTCCTGAGTTGGTCTCATTCCCTCTTTCTACATTGTTCACACACACACACACACACATATATATATATATATATATATATATATATATATATATATATATATATTGGATCAAGACGTGCGTAATTTGTACGTAAACAAGAATAGTTAACTAAAAATTTTAAAAGAAGATTCCTTTTCAACGGTCTCTCATCAAACACACATATATGTGTGAAAATAAGTGGAACTTTTTTCTTTTCAAAGCGATATTTCCCTATGTCATTTGATCAAACATGTACTTACAAGAGAAAAATTGCTACCTGAGTATGATATATATATATATATATATATATATATATATATATATATATGTGTGTGTGTGTGTGTGTGTGTGTGTGTGTGTGTGTGTATGTTTGTGGAGGATGCGACCATTTTGTTATTATCCGTGAAGAAAAGTGAAAACTAGTAATTGTTTTTCCAAATGAAAGCCTGATTTGAAAGAAACTTGTCATTTTCATGAGTAGGAAATTCAGAAAGCATATTTCATTTGTAATTGACTTGGCGCGCAAAGAATGCTTTAAAAGTCTTCTTTTGGGGCTTCACTTTTGTGATCCTATTAGTAAAAGAAATACCTTGGTCATATTTCACACAGATTTTGGAAACAGATTTATTGAAACTAGCTGGCCTTATGATGTCGTATATAATTCACTTTAAAGTTGGACCCATTGAGTATGCATGCCGAATTCGGTTCAGTAAATCAGACTTTTAGTATCACGAATAAAAAGATTGAAACCAGATCATTATCAGGACTCAGAGCGAACGCAAACCTTACACATTTTTCTTTCGCAAAAATAAAAAGAGTATGTGACTTTTGCACATTTACCTACCCCATCAGAGGCGTACTACAATCTCTGAGTTAGGTCAGAATTTAAAAAAAAAAAAATGGTTCAACCGAAAATTAACCATTTTAGAAAAAACAAAAGATTAGCTTTTGATTTTCCGGAATCGTCATTAATATGTCAGGAAACAGGGGAAATTTAATGTTAAGACTAATTTTCAAATCGATTAACAGTGTTTGTGAGGGATCAGGTTACCCGAAGAGAGAGTGATTGAAGAGAGACAGCGTTCTTTTCTAATCGATTTATAGCGTTGATAAAGGTAGAAAGATACAACATAGAAGACAGACTGAGAAACAAGAATACTTTTTTAACGGCACACTACGTCAAATTATACTTTTTTCATCAATTATCGAGATAAGAATAGAAAGTGCAGGAAAGACAGAAAGAAAGACTGAAAGAAAGAAAGAAAGAAAGAAAGAAAGGAAGATTGAAAGAAAGAAAGAAAGAAGTAAACTATACAATGTGTGTAACTAATGTAAACACTCCATAGAAATATTTATAACTTTTTCATTCACCAATGAATTATATTGTATTTTGGACGATTATCTTCCTTTTGATTTTTGATTGACTTTGGTTCGAACGTTCCAACCGGAATTGGCTTGAAAAGACAATAGCAAAGAAATACTTTTGTTAGAGACAGAAGTGTATATAAATGCTATCAAAAATGTACGTACAACATCACAGTTTTTTTAACAGAATCTTTTCTTTTTCTTGTTTTAATATACATTGTTTAAATACTGTCGATCAGATACGATACAGACTTTGTGCTAGTGAAATAGATATAATCATAATTTACAGGAATAAGCAAGGCTATCAAAGCATGAAAAAAACAACTAAATAAGCAAAGCTATAGCAATTTCTTGGATCTTAAATGCGGAGAATATGATAATATTCTCCGTACGGTTTTATAATTATTTCTTGGCGTTGGCAATACTGGAATCGAAAACAGTGATAATCCCATTGAATGAGAATTCTTAGCATTCTTCAAATTTTGTCAGGAGATGATAAGTACAACAGACAAGGGCACAGTTGAGAGATGGGGCAGAAGGAGCTATTAGAAATACATCCAAAACTCTCTCGAAACCTTTATAAACTGGCGTAGTTAATCACTCGAAACAAAACCTTCATGTGACCAACGTCTTTTGGCAGCATGCTGTGTCAGGGGTGATCAAGCAAAACATTGAAAAATGAATAAGTTACTTGTCTTTCCTTTTGTAGGGAAGTGATCATTCAAAAGTTAGAATTTTCAAAAAAAGCAAGAGGCAATAAGCTAAATGTCCAATTTAGCATAAAGTTCCTTTGCAAACTGAACACTCCAATAAAAAATAACCAGTTGGGCCAAGAGTTAAAAATACAAATGAAAATTTTTTTGTCGTCGCTTGCAACCACGCCAGTCAGAGGGTATAGGGGGTGGAGGGACCTCCAGTGTGTTTTGAGTAGAGATTGGTTCTCTCCTTAGAAAGATTAACTGGATGGTTGCAACATGATCACCATATAAACAATAGGGAATTGGACGGACTCGGGAGTAAGATTATATAGAAAATTTGTTTATCAAATAATTAATCCATTAATGAATTAATTATTATGCTATACATGTTTCAGGAGGGAGTTTTATCGTCAGTAGCGTGTGGTGCATGTGTATATGTATGCCTTTCAGTGGTTGAAAGGTTTCCATCAAACATTACTTCAACATGAGATGTTTTTCTTGAGAAGCAAAAGTGGGAATCTAGGAAGAGGATTCCTTTATGGTCATCATAATGTGCAGGACTTCGTTCTGTCTGTTATGAAGTCTGTGTTGGTCCGTTGTAGAATATAATCGTAGTAGCAGTAGTAGGTCTTGGAGATTATCTTATATATGTATATGTATGTGTGTTAATACATTTTGCAAACTATTGTTGCGTAGACATGAAATGCTTAGTAATTGCCGGTAATTTTCCTTCTAAATTAATCAAATTGTGTACATTATATATATATATATATATATATATATATATATATATATATATTGGATCAAGACGTGCGTAATTTGTACGTAAACAAGAATAGTTAACTAAAAATTTTAAAAAAAGATTCCTTTTCAACGGTCTCTCATCAAACACACATATATGTGTGAAAATAAGTGGAACTTTTTCCTTTTCAAAGCGATATATATATATATATATATATATATATATATAGAGAGAGAGAGAGAGAGATCTATTTATATATGTATAAATACATTCATATATAATCAGATATATATAAATATACATAATATATAAGATTTAACAAATGTGTAACTTACACACACACACACACACACACACGTACACACACACACACAAGTACACACACACAAGACCAATGGAAATATCCAGCCTGCAAAGATTAAAGATGTCTATTGACATTTTTGCTTCAACTTATTTATTAGGAAAAATCAATTCGCTTGACAGACATTGCGAATTAACCAAGCAACAGGTTTCAATAAATCAAAAGGTCGAGTCATTTGGACAGGTATATGAGTGCCGATTTAGATGCCTTTCAGACAATATCACGTGCTAATTGGGGACTATTCCTTACCGAACGTTTATCAAAAAAAAAACGGAACAGAAAATTGAATGCAGACAAATATTTTTTTTCTCGTAGTAAATGACTTAGATAACTTAGGACTTATGAGTTCGATCGACAGATAGACGTACTTTGCATGGATGACTCATCGTAGCCCGTGCAAGTACCATAAATAGTGATACGGGAAAAATATCTAAAAATATCTGAAAAATATAGATCTTTTATCTAAAATTATCTTTGAAACTATCAGCACAAGATTCGGGCATTGTCGGTCTGAAATGATCATAGAAACCCTTAAAAGCACCTTTTTTTTTAAGATGGTTCCTTGTGGTGTACTCTTATAAACTTTCGAAGTTGTTGCCCATGTATATATATATATATATATATATATATATATATATATATATGTGTGTGTGTGTGTGTGTGTGTGTGTGTGTGTGTGTGTACTTAAATAGATGGATAGATAGATATCACAATCAATAATAAAACAATTTTTTTTTGTGACATCTCAGGCGTTTCTCACTGGAAAACATCAATGACAGAGTGAAAGTCATTTAAAAATATCTAGATCCTGGAGAATCTCGATGTTATTATTAAACCCGTCAGAATAAGGCTCCAGAAAGATCAAAAAACCTTTTTCTCCAAAAATAAAAATAAAATTTTCGAAGTGGTCTTATGGAATACTGATGCCAGACTCGTGGACACGTCAAAATAAGGCCATTTAAATGACAAAAATAAAAAATAAAAACCTTTAAAAGGGGCTAAGAGTATTGTTACTAAATTTTGAAGTCTGTAGACAAAATTGAATGGTCAAGAACACTGGAACACTCAAAGACAAACTCACGCACATAGAAAAACAGATATAATCTTCTGCCATCTTTGATGGCTACGGCTTGAACAATATAAATAGATGAGTAGACAAGATTAGATTTTATTTAGGTCTGAAATAAAACAATTGCTATCTTCACCATCCAATGACATCCCGAGTAAGAGCGGAAGCATTTCATATCGATTCGTTCTTGAAGACGTTTTCAAGCCTAGAATTCTTATTGCCAGACAAATTTAAAGGAACGAGATAAAAAGATATTAAAACTAAAATTTATATCTGAAAAAGTCAAAGTTCTGTGCAGACAGAATAATTGATTCTTACTATTCTATGAGCATCGCAACTATTTGTGAGATAAAGTTTTTAAAAAAAGAAATGCTCTCTTTCTGATTCAAACATAAATGAACCAATTCTATAAACAAAGTGTTTCTGTTCAGTGTTAAGTTCGATGCTGAGGTAAATAAAACGAGAAGAAATACAAGTCTGGTTAGTCAATCAATAGCTACCGTCTTTTAGGAGCGTTCCATGTTGGGGATGGATCGATTGGAAAATTGATAATAAAAGGGGATGATCAAGGAATAAGGTGATTCTTTCGACTTTAGTTGGATCCCTAAAATATTTGAATTTACAAAAAAACAAAACATACTTTCAACGTAGCCAGACACAAACTAAGAGACCAATTCAGTATAACCTTCTCTGAAAATTGAACCCAACACTAAAGACGTGTTCAGAGCGAAGGTAAGGTTATAACAAAAAAAACATTTTTTCTTGACATAATAAGGAGAAAACGTTTGGATTTTCTACGGCCTGTGCGGGTGATACATACAGATGACTTTATTTTACTTCTTTCATCGAATCCTCATGATTTGCTTGCTCGAATGAAAGAGTTTCTGTAAGTATGACAGATTTAACATGGTATGGAAGCTGCTGTCACGCATAAACCTGGACCTTCAGGATCAGGACTTTATGTAATGGCATGCTCGCTTTACTTCCTGGAAAGGACATTCCTTGGAGTCTACTCAATTAGCTGCTGAGTGCACAAAGAAAATTGTCTTACGAAGAGTTTTCCACATTCTTTGCTCGCATGAGAACAGGGTTGCCAATTCAAATGCGATTTTTTCAATTTTTTAATTCTGGAAATCACTGTCAAATTCGAAATATAAAAAAAGACAATGAAAAGATAACATCTCAGTTGGCATCAGTGGACTTTAAACTGCGACGAATATTTGAAAACAACTCAATATTGTCACCACTGGACTAACTAATTCCAAGAAAGAAAAACAACAAAAACAAAACATGTAGACTCACCATCGAAGTCAATATTTGAATCAAATTCGATCGAATAATAAATATGGTCTGAATAAATTTTACTTATGACATCACTGGCGTTTTTAATGAGAAAACATCAAAAATAGAGTTTTTTAAAAATATCTAGATTCTGTGGAATCCACATGTTGCAGATAAAACCGTAAAATAAGGCCTCCACGAAGTAGAGAAAAAAAAATTCCAAAAACAAAAATAAAAACATTTCCAGAAGGGGTGTAGTGGAGTACTGATACAAATATTCATATCCGTCGACAGAACGGTGTTGGAAGGGGAGCTGGAACACATACACAAACAAACACACGCACATGTAGAAAAAGGATAAAACCTTTCACCATCTTTGATGGCTACGGTCGTTCAATTTTGAATCCTTGAATTATTAAGGAAAAATCTGCAAATAAGATTACTTTACGCTTCTTAGCACAGATTCATACATCAATAGCTCCAGCATTGTTTTAAAAAAAAAACAGAGTCCTGATACAGATTTCCAAGTCTGTAAACAAGACGGTAAGGCCAGGAGCGTTGGAATATATCATGACATTAGAGACATAAGCAAACACACATACACGCAAGAATATAAAGAGTATCAAACCCTTCCCCATCTTTGATTGTTCAATTTACAATCATGGACCTAAGAATAGCTTCGATTGCCTCTCAGGAAATGTGTTCAACGTGGTTTCAGAATAAGGTTCTCGCTGGCAATCTTGTTTCTGATAATGAATCAACAGATTCTTTCATTCATCCAGAAGTCAATAACAGCCACATAAAAGCCTCCTACATTGTTTTAATTGCCTGATTGATTTACATTTCAGTGCGAAGCTGTGGAAACGGCAGCGGAAAGCTTTGCAACAAATACTTTTTTTTATCAGAAACTGTCAGCCAAAACTGCCATCATAGATTTTTTCAATTTTTAGGGTGGTCTGGCTGACTTGCTATCAGGGTTGCCGATTCAATTTCCTGTATTTACTTTTCTGTCTGCCCAATGTGGACAAAATTTAGATATTTTCGAATTTTTAGATGTTATATTATACTTCAGATAGTAGTAGAAAATACCAGTAATATATACATAATTTTTCTGACCATATCAATTCTTTGATGGGATTTCGGCGCTATGGTTTTCCAATATTTAACTTTGATGATGAGTTTAGATGGGGTTTTTTTTGTTTCAAATTTCTGAGTCCAGTGTTGTCAATATTTAATTGCTTTTGGGTTTCTGCTATTTCAAAGTCCAATGTTTCTAATTGAGATGTTTTCTTTAAAGTATTTTTCGAATTTGAGAGTTCCTTCTAGAATGGAGAAAATATAAAATCGCATCTAAATTGGCAATCCTTCTTACTACGTACGTATCATGAGTATAGGCAGCACCACTGGGATCAAAGGCTGAAAATTTGAACATTTAGTCTTCATTATGTTTCCAAAAAAATACCGTCTTCATCTTTTGAAAATCCATCCCCGAATCGGTATTATTGAGGGGATTCAATTTTCTATGTAAGTTAAGACTAAATTTGTCCCTCAAATTGTGTCCATCAGCATTTGCACCTGTTTTTTGAAAATTCAGACTTTTGGGGCATCACTGCCTAACAAAAGGTGAAAAAAATAATTTATCCATTAATCATCCGCATTTTTCATTTTTTAATTGATCATACCAATATGGCATGCTGCCAAGGGACGTTGGTCATGTACGGTTTCTATTGAGTGTCTAACTAGATCTGTTATTTTTTTCAAGTTGGGTTATGCCACGCAGAACATAGATTTTGATTTTCTGCTGGAAGATACATTTCTAGGCAGACAACCATTCAAGCTTCATAAAAGTATTTGTACCCTGGTGTATACCATCAAAAAAAAAATGTTATCTATGAAGCCATTCCAGTTGCAATGTCTATCATAGAAATTGAGGCGAGCTTTTCAAAATAGGTTAAGTAGAGATATATTCACCTCTCCTCGAGTGCATAATGTGCTTAATATAAGGACCCACACATGTGCGTGGGGGTAGGGACAATAATATCCGGTCCCCTCGATCGTCTGGGGCACTCCACAAACCATACACGTGCGCAGGTGAGAAACTTGAGTTACTTGAGCCCCATCCCGTTCTCTTCTTCGAATCAAAGATCGCCATTTAGTCGAATTTTAAAAATATGTTTTAACAGAAAAGTCACGATAAAATCAATGCACTGAATTTGATGGAATCTACGGTTATTTAACACATACAGTTTTAACGTTTTTCTTTGCGTGTATACATACATCTGGGCTTTTGGTAGGTATTTACGTATTTCTGTGTTCGGAAAATCATTTCATGTTTTCAAAAGGAGATAAAAACAAATGCAAACGAAGTTGAATTGAATATTATTCATCAACAATGTAATCACCATCAATGACAGTAATCCAGCGGAGAGGCGAATTTTCGATTTTTCGTTGGAAAAATACTGCATTTTTTCTGATAAAAGGGTCAAAGACCTTTTTCAACTTCTTAGATTATTCATTTTCTGCTACATCTTGAATTCTCTAGTGATCAAAGCAAATGATAATCTGTTGGTGTTAAATCCAAAGAGTATGGGGAATTCAACATTTAACCCAGGTCTTGTCTTATCTGGCTGGCTTATAACTTGAGTGGAATATGTAATTACTTTCCAAACACGAAAATACACAATCACTTTCTGAACACCTTAATAAATAGCCTATATGATCATTACAGATTTAATTTTGAAGACTGCTGTGCTGTTTTTCTCAGTTGATATAGGTCTGTGGACGATACTGTCACAGGCATCAGGGAACATTCTGACCCTTCTCCTTTTGATGCAATGGGAAGGTGCAGTCTTGGGGTGAGGGCAGTTCCCTGGAAATAGGCATTATATTTTTGTGCGTCGGGGGCAGGCGCAAAATGATATCACAGGTTAAATAAACAAATAGGTAAATGAATTCAGTTTTTCTCATCAAGACAGCAATCGATAATTAGAATCCAAGCAAACATCCCGCTTATCCAAGGTACAGCAGAGAAAATGCTCTCCAAACAGATTACGTTCAAACTATTTACTCGTCAATCAAAACTGAAATTTGCCGTATAACCAAGCATCGATGGGAAAGTATTCAACATTCTGAGGGGAATGTTGTTCTATTTAGAAAACAAATCGGTTAAAAGAGATTAAGAGGAGCCAGATGAGTAGAGAAATTTACCTTGTGTGTTCGTTCTGGAAAGTATAAATTGAAAGAATCTTTTTAGTGTCTATTGTTGAGCCAAGACCGCCCCAGGAATTGTCAGACCTCTCTATCATGGACGCCATGGAGCCAATATTTTCTGAACTTGTGCAGTTTGCTTTGCCATTTTATATTTTGCTGGCCATGGCTTCGCTAATGATCTTTGGAAATCCACTTTGTTAGTCGTTATGTCCAGCAGCTGCCTGACATCCTTTCAACATGACCAGCCCTTTGCCATTTGAGTTTTCTAATGAATTCTATGATGTCTCTGACTCCTGTTTCTCCCCTGATATACTGGGCTGTCTTCTGATCTTTCCATGTGATGTTGAGCATGATTCTTTCAAGTACTCGTTGATTGGTTCTCAGTTTGAGAACCTTTTAGTTAGGTTCCACTTTGCAACTCCATAGGCGACTATCGACATAATGCATTGGTTGTGTACCCTCCTTTTTAGGGAGGAATGAAACTTTCTACTTCTTGAATGTTGAGCTTGCTTTACTAGAAGCTTGTCATGCTAGCTGTGCCAGGGTCCTAAAAAAGACCACATAGCCCCCGTTGAAAATGGCTTTTTCAGATAGATCCCTATCATGGAGCATTCGTTAACAAATGGGTATAGCCAAATTGTGTTTGACACATTGGTTCTCATGCAATCACCGAGGTTGATCAGCATTGAGCTAGATCAATACCGAAATGGGTGACCATCTTGCAACGCCGGGTGCCGTAAACAGTACGGGAGTGAATCGTGGGAGAAAATCTGGAGAGAAGGACCCGATATAGGTTGATGGAGAGAGATTGTATTTTGTATCACCAGCAGATGTGCTGATCTGCAATCATATTGAACACCTCTTTCCTTTAAATGCCATCAGCACAATCGAGAAGGGAGGATTTTAGCACGATCGCTCCTCCATAATGAGCGCCCGAGCAGAGCAACTCAAGACCGTCTGCCAAGACGAAAAGAGCTAACCAATCATTGACAGTCTCTGCGAGACTATTATTCTATGTCAGACATCCTCAAATACGAATCTTCCTATTGTTCTTTGTTGTCTGTGGCAAGAATGTATTGCAAGCAGAAACTGACTGAATAAATTTAATTATATGTATTATTGTCTACGGTAAGTAATTACGTATTTCACTGCCATGAACTATAAGCCCATCAAGTAAGGTGAGACCAGGTTTAAATGGTATGAAACGGCGTTTGGATTTTGTTCATTACCCCTTTTATCTGTCAGAGGATAGAGGCTTTGAGAAGCTTCATCGTCGCCATTGCATACCGTATGGATTTCGAAAGATTATAACTGCTCTTTAGTCAACAAGAAACATTTGTGAAGTGTATCCGGCAGAATGTCGTTTATAATATCTAGTTAAATTTAACATCATGAAAGATATAGAGAGAGCAAAAAGAACGCTGATTTTTTCGACGAAGAATCGTTAGGCCGCAGTCAATGGTAGTCATATAGATAACATTATTGATAAATAGTATCTAATTAAGCTTCATTGGAATTTGTTTTGTGTCTCCTCCTCTAAAATACCGAAATTCCCGAACATGAAAATGCGTAATTACTTTCTGAACACGATAATACTTGATTACTTTCCGAACACTGAAATATGCAATTATTTTCTAAACACGGAAATACTTTATTACTTCCTGAACTCCAAAATACGTAATTAATTTCCGAACACAACAATACGTGATTACTTTCCGAATGCAAATATAGGCTATTACTTTTCAAACGCGAAAATACGTGCAGTTTACTTGCTGATCATCCTGATATAATGAAAGCAAAAAACAATGGTGGTGCCCTAGACTTAAAGGAAACTGCCCCCTCCCTGAAATATTCAGTTCTGTAAATCTCTCTTTAATCCATAGGGGGTTACTTAGTTGAGTCCCGCATCATCATCGACAGAAGACCGATAGACGACGTTTCGAGAGAAAGCTCTCGTAATGTCGTCTATCGGTCTCTTTGACGTCGATTTCTCCTTAGATTTTTACTTCTTATCGGAACATTACGTCTAGTTGGTATTTCCTTTCGGTAAGTCTTGGTTTAATTGTTTTTCCTATTGTTCTACTGTCGAATGCCTCGAACACAAAACGTTGCAAGTTGGAGTCTCTCATGAAGTTGATCTGGTGTCCTTGTCATTGTTTGACTGGTTTTCGGACTTCCGATAATCAAGTAGACTGATAATTGATAATCAGCCGATTATTTGTCGTATAGTAAAGAGGACGCTATCTTGTTCTAACAATTCGAAAATATAAAGAGTGGAGAAAAATTCATAATACAACCTTTTTTTTTTAACTATCTGAATTTTTCAACGTTGATATTGATTCTCTCTTGGATCAACGTTTTTAGGCAAGACGAAAAATCATCTCACTGTTAAATGAACGATTTTCAAATCAGTAGTCCATTATCTTGTAAAACAGTGCAGGGTTTTCGATCCCATGTTGTAGGGGCATCTATTTCGGATGTGTCATGGGCTTACCCAATCTCCACTTATTTACTCTCTTACTATTTAAAAAGCATTTCCTATAACGCGACCGTAGATCGAACCTACAGCCTACAGCATCGTAGATAAGCGCTGGGCCACGGTGATCGATGTGAAAATCTGTCTGGTGCAAAGCCACTGTTCAACTCAACAAACTAGAAAATCGATATCTCATTCGGATTTGCTAGTTTAGTGAGTCATAGCCTTACGGAATGCACCGCCTTTGAATAAAAGGGGACTACTCTATCTACCATCCTGCATGCTGCTGGATCAAAATCCACTCCTATTTCGACTGAACCTGATTATTACAAATTTTGTATTGTACATATAATAGAAAGAAAAAAATTACAATGAATATTACAATGAATAAGTCCAAGTATATTTCTAACATACATACATGTATAATCAGGTATTATTAGTTTGGCTCAGTTGGTAAAGTAGACGCCTGCTGTTCATGTGGTTTTGATTTCAAACCACCGTGGGGAAATGTAAATTTTATGCTTCTATTCATTTATTAAAACGAAATAAGCCCTTATGTTTTTCTTACATAAACTTCTGCAAATTTGTGTGACTTGTCAGATAAGCTCAGTCAGTACGTAAACTGGACGTGACTTAATTTTATGAATGTATTTATTCATCAATTAAATTTAGTGAGGATTGTTTTTATTCTTGTTGTCACAGCAAAAAAAAAGAAGTTAACTCAAGACTAGGACTCGAGTTTGGCAATAATCCTTACTCTGAATTCTCTGAACCAACTCCCTTTCTGCCTTGAGAGAAATTCCACTTTATAAATTCAAGTCGTATCGGTATATCTCATCTCCCGTCAACAGTGCAACACATCTTAATGCAACAAAGACTAAAAGCCCAGCCTGTAACATTTGTCCCAAGTGACAACCCCAAAATAGCTTCAAGGGTGGCAGTCGTTGTGGGAGCAGCACAAAAGGATGGACTTTCATAGAAAAAAAAAGTTCATTCTAAATCAGGAAGATTATGAAGTTTCATGAAGTGCCAGCAAGGTTACCCGATGTTGGTCACTTTCAAGTAAATATTTTAAACCGTTATTACTGTATTTTCTCGAGTATAATGCAAGGGACTTAGATGTAAGGAATGGAGGTCGAAATCAAGGGATATTATGATACTCGAGGTCAATTCATTTCTTCAAAACTGATATCATGCGGCATGAAAAGTCATAGGAAAAAAATTTCACGACAAAATAAAGGAAATATTTTATTTTAAAAAATTTGAAAAAATGTCAGGCCAAATTTGATCTATTTGGCATTTTTCTTGTGCCAGATTAGGTGGAAATATTTTCTTCGATATATTTTCCCTCTCATAAAACGAACCGAACCGAACCACTTGTCACTAAAGGACTTATGTCTATTTCATTTCTGTTCAATATTTTTCTCAACACTTAACGCTTTCCACGCCAAGTTGCCCTTGCCCAAATCTGGGAAAGGGAAGCGAACCTAATTTCCAACGCACATCTCCACAGACACAACATACGCCCTTAATCTAGCGAAGACAAAATAAAGGTCTAGTTCAACATATTACTTGTATTAGAAAAAAAATGCAATTCGACTTGATATTTATTATTTATATATTGTTTTACGTCAATTAGGACGCACCGACTCCGAATATGCACAGTTCAATAAAAAAAAATATATCATGAAAATAAATAGATAAATAAGTAAATCCAAACGCTTTACATGTCCGTAAATGCCAATATTGGTTCCACAAATTTCATTCGGGCAATTTTGGTTTCTAGGTTGCCTTGTCGAAAAGGCCAGTGAAGCTAGACAACGACCTGCTGCGCTCATTTGTTTTGGCAGATCCACGTCAAACAAGTGAAGAATTTTGCATCCGCCAGCTCATCAGGTTGGATCTAGGTGTTGTCATGGAAACAAGGCGTGTGTTGGGTCTGCGAGGGTCTGCGTTGGAAACTGGGTTAGTTTCCCTATTTTAGTTGCCTTTGTTGTATTGTTACTTACACGAACAAAGCATACAATGACGAAGATAACCCTCTTTATTTATTTTGTCATTCATCCCGTACGATAGGACCTGGCATAATACTACCATAGTTTGAAGATTAACACCCTATCCATCTGTAATAATATTTATGTGATATTTGGTGGTGATAAATACTCAATAAGTTGCACCAAAAGGTAGGCTGTAAAAACAAGATACCGCTACTTAATTACCTTTACATTATCACATGACTAAATACATTTAATTACTAGCACATACCCGTAAAAAGTAACGGGGTTATTCAAACAAGGATCAACGCTAAGGAGCATAAAGCTATTTTATTAGGTAATTTATATTTAATAATTCAAGTATCCTAATTCTAATTATTTTCTAAAGTCTCAACTCAACATTAAACGTTCATTTCCTTCACTTGCACATTCTTTCTTCTGTTATTTTTGTTTCATACGCCCCGTGATTATGTGACGGATTCTCCATTGTTATGTCACAGCAGCCATTTTATTACAATCTCATAATAGGTTTTATTTGCTCTTTTCCACATGGACCTATTCATTGTGACTTTTATGTTATATCAGGACTCAGACAGAACAGACATATAACCATACAATAATGGGAATAAACATATTGGTTTGCTTATATGACATTCACATGAGTAAATGTCTGTTTTATATAGCAAAAATCATCAAGGCATCACTACATGAACTTCAGCAAAGCAAAGATCGTGTGCAACAATCACGTCGGATAGTAGAACACAGCGAACGAAATCAAAGACGCAGAACTTGAGAAAATAAACCACTAAATGTACAAAGTACAACGAATCTTTATGAAATCCTTAAAAGAAGAAGAAATCAAGCGGAGAATCACCCTAGGATGGCAAGCCATTGGCGGAACAATCTCAACCTTCAAAAACAAGCTGACCTCATTAATCCTAAGAAGGCACTGATTAATCCCCAAAAAAAAAGGAAACCTCTGTCAGTATGATGGCCACCGAATTTCTGAGTATTTTGCAGTCAGCTATGACCATATTCGCATCGTAAGTCGACAGTCATTAGGTATGTTTGCAAGTATGTATATGTACATTGCATTGATAAGTACACATGTATATCCGTAAGTCTGACACAACAAATACTTATTTTTCAACATCATCTCCTTCTCTACAATGACACTCAATTCAGTGGTGAATACTAAATACATTAAAAAGAGGAAATTTCAGATTAAAATCCAGCTGAAGTACAGAGCGCAGATTTATTGACGTGCTCTCATACATTTACTTTTTGTCTTTACTTTTGATAACTCGAAGCAAGGCCTTTCGGTCACTTTTCACATCAAAGGGTCAGTAAGACGAGAGCTATTGATATGATAGAATTCGGTCGAGTAAAAAGGAACACAAAAAAAATCACTTCAAATTGGCTTATTGACGTTAAAATCATAAATCTGGAACGCTAGAATATAAGACGAAGATTAAATCCGACTAAAAAAAGCGATGAGAGTTGAAATAACTTAAAAACACTAAAAATAAAGATCGATAAGAATCTCTCTTTATTAAAAAAGACTTACAGGTCAAGTTCGTCACTCAATAAAACCTTCAAGTGTCCAACGGCTTTTGACAGCACGCTTTGCTGGGGGCGATCAATTCAAAAATAGGAAAAAGGGATATCCAATGAATTATTTACTTTTGACATATTTCTTTGGGCAGTGAGCTCTAAAAAAGCTGAATTTTCAAAATACAAGCGAACACAAACTAAGTCATCAATTTAGCATAAACTGACATAGGAAAATTAAGGCCTTCTCTCCACAAAATAGCTATACAGGGGGGAAATTTCAAAAAGAAAAAAAATACGTTGGAAATTGAAGAAAAGGAGAAATCAAGCAAAGAATCACCCTAGGATGGTAAGCCTTTGGCAGAGCAAGCTGTGCCTTCAGAAATAAGAGGATCCCATCAATCCTAAAAAAGAGGGGTATACAACCGATGCATCCTCCCGATAGTCACTTATGGAGCTGAAACATGAAACCTAACCAAGAGACAGATTCGCAAATTGAGATCCATGCAACGTGCACATGAAAGAATTATGCTCAACCTCACATGGAGAGACAACAAAACAGCACAATACATCTGAGAGAAGACAGGAATCAGTGATATCATAGAATTCATTAAAATAACTGAAATGGCAATGGGCTGGCTATGTCACAAGATTGGCAGAAAACCGATGGACATCGTGACTCACGACATGGATCCCCATAGATCAAATGGACAACCGAGGCAGGCAGAGGACCAGATAGAGAGATGAGCTAGACAAATTCAGAAAGTACTGGCTCCGCGACGCCCATGATAGAGAAATGTGGCAAATTCTGGGGAAGGTCTAACGACGGACGTTAAGAAAAATTTGATGATAGTTATGGTTGACGATTTTTAACATTGGATAAAGCAGTTGTTCACTATGTCGAGATGGCACTCGTCAGGAGAACATTCAGAAAGCTTTCATAATGTTCAATAAAATTTCTTGAAAATAAGTATTAGCATATCAGCATCAATAAAACCTAGTACCCATTTCTTAGTGAGTATATAGAACTTTTAAACGCTATCTCGCAAGTTACAAGTCAATTTCGATAACCATTCTAAACGTAATGAGTTCAATCTTCACTGAATGTCTCGCGCTTGTGGCTTGTGTCTGAATAACTTACGCTAAGTAAAAACAGAGAAAAAAATCACTCAATTAACTAAACAATAGGTCTGATTAGTCACTCAATTGGAACTACTAAGTGACCAACGTATTTTGGCAACTTGCCTTGTTGGGGCAGGGGGGGAGGTAATTGAAAATTTGGGAAAAAGAGGTGAATTACGTTGTAAATTGAACCATCCGCACGAAAACTGCTTGGGGTGATTTTCAAAGAGCAAAAAAAAAAAAAATTGTTTTTTGACGATGCAATATGAAGTCATTGTTTTGATAGTCAGTCCTCTAGTACGATTTAAGATCTGTGCGCTATATAGATACATATCCAGTCAGCCAGATACCAATCCAACCAGACTGACTCAAAAGCTGAAAATACCAATGATGACAGTTTTGGTGACAGGTTTGGTTGACAGTTTCTATCAACCACTCAAACACAGTGCTCTGGTTGGTCACTCAGTTGAAATCATCACGTGACCAACGACTTCGGGTAAGCATGCTGTGTCGGGGGTGATCAATTAGAATATTGGAGAATAAGGTGATCGATGAATGCTACTTATCTCACTTTTTGTTGGGTGATCATCACTAATAGTCTAAAAAGCTACGAACCAATTTAGCATAGATTTACATTGTAAACTTAACCATCTAAAAAGATCCTATTCGGAGGAAGTAAAGACAAACTTTTTTTGTTGACATGATAAGGAGTATGCGTTTAAATTTTCAACCCTCTAGCTCCATCATCCCCCCCAAGCAGGAGAACAATTTATACACCACGCTCAACAGTGCAGGTCAAAACCACCCTACCCTATCTCCCTGATTGCGCTGATTGACATGACTGCCAACGACAAGCAACCAGCAAAAATTTTAAAGACTTGTTATCATAGTCAATAATTAAACGACCGTAGCGTCAAAATCTGATATCAAAAAATTCCATCAAATAATATATTCTATTTATGATATTACTGGCGTTTTTCATAGGACAACACCTAGAATTGAGTAAAAAAAATTATAGGTGATATTGATATACCCTTCCAAAATGAAAACCAAGATTTCAAGTCTGTAGACAAAAAGGTATGGCCAGGAGCACTGGAACACACAAATTAACATTCAAACATATGCGCATATAAAAAAAGGATGAAAGACAGCGCCACTTTTGGTGGTTACGGTTGTTCAACTTGTTTCTTTTTCTCTCTCACTCTCTCTCTCTCTCTCTCTCTCTCTCTCTCTCTCTCTCTCTCTCTCTCTCCTACTATATCCCCTCCACCAATTCTAACTAACTGCCTATCACTCAGATCCAATCGACCCTGGCAAATGTGAACAATCTGGCTACGTACGAGGTAGAGGAACACCTCAGAGGCAACCAAATTAAGAGATGTGTGCGTTAACATTCACCGCACACCATCAGGTAGAAAGAAAGATAAATATAAATAAAACTAGTTTTTTTTTTCGTTTAGTAGGCCAGGTGCCTTTGCTTATCAGCGGCCACAGAGAATTTTTCAACCTGTGCCCTCTGACTTTGATAAATATTTGTTGTGTAAAATAAATCCTTTTTTTATCATAAAACTAGAAACATATTGATTTCCATCACACACGAATACATATATATATACATGTATATATACATGTATACATATATATACACATGTATATATATACATGTATACATATATATATAAACATATATATACACATATATACATGTATACATATATATACATGTATACATATATATATAAACATATATATACATATATATATAAACATATATATACATATATATATATATATACATACATATATATATATATATATACATGTATACATATATATATACATATACATATATATACATATGTACATATATATACATATGTACATATATATATATATACATGTATACATATATATACATATACATGTATACATATATATACATATGTACATATATATATACATGTATACATATATATATATATACATGTATACATATATATACATATACATGTATACATATATTTACATATGTACATATATATATACATGTATACATATATATATACATGTATACATATATATATACATGTATACATATATATATACATGTATACATATATACATGTATACATATATACATGTATACATACATTTATACATGTATACATATATATATATATGTATATATATATATGTAACCATGTTTTCTAGATAATAAGTACATGTATACATATATATATATATATATATATATATATACATATATATATACACATATATATATATATATGTATACATATATACATATATATACACACATATATATATGTATAAATTTGCATATGTATATATGTGTGTGTATGTATGTGCATATGTATGTATGTGTATATATGTAAGCGTGTGTGTTGTTATACATATGTATGTATATATGCCTGTATAATTTTGTATATACATGGATGTATATGTATGTATAAACATATATGTGTGTGTGTTTGTGTGAGTGTATGTGTGCGTCATTATATATGCATGTGTGAGCGTGTATCAGTATTATGCTGCTTTATGTGGTGCTTTGTATCTTGGGTTTGCTCTGGGGTACGGATGCACAAAATCACATCAAATATTTTATTGTCTATAAAAAACACTGGGCAGCAAAAGCATTTTAGTAGAATTTAGAGAAAGTGGTCCGAATTGTAAATTGTGAGGATTTAACACCCTAGCTCATTTGATGTTACAAATGGCGAACAAATGAAAAGAAATAAGATAATAAGTGAAAACTCTTTTAGTAGATTTTTTATCCCCCTTAATCAGAGGATACATTATAAAAGAGGAGGATAAAAAAGTTTTCAATTCGTTCTTCTTTGAATAGACCCATAAAAAGCTTTTTTTTTTCTTTCAGAGAGACACACATCAGAGGATGATTCATCAGAAGATGTTTATGCATACTGCGTGGAAATAATTTGAGCTACGAGACTGCCGTTTTAAATGACATTTCAAGGTCAAACTCCACACCTACTTTTACTCTATTGTATATTCTTAACATATCTTCTGTAGATATGTAATACTTGTCAGTTTGGCTCAGTCGGTATGAGAGCCCCTGACAGATCACTTGATCAAATTCAAAATCAAGGCAGGTATATATCAGTTTGGTATAAAATAACAGGACAGATGAACAATGAAGGGTTCATCCCCTTAAATTAGGTGAGAATTGTTGCTGTCGTTGTTGATACGGTAGAAAATCAGAGTCAACTCCAGTCTGCGACCTGATCTGGGTATTGATATTACCTATTATTCGTGCAAACTTTCCCGGCACCTTTGTCACCTGACAATTCGTAGCTTGGTTCAATAAGACATATAAAGTCTACTTGCTGCAGATCTACTCTCTCAGACAGCACCTCCCCATTGCATTTGACGAGGTGGGATTAGGATATCCTCTGATGCTTGTGATATGCTGAAGGCAAGGGGCAGCGACTTGTCCCCTTTTCTATGTATGAGGTCCCACACAGAAATACACGTATCGTATAGTATCAAAGTATTATGCTATTTAAACATCATTCAATATATATATATATATATATATATATATATATATATATATATATATATGTGTGTGTGTGTGTGTGTATAACGGCCGCCGGGTCTGAAGCGAAGGTTTCAATTCTGCCTCGTGGTACTGGATGGGATAATGGATTGTCTATAGCCACACTGAAGAGTTGAAATACAACGAAACAGCTGTCTGTGGATGACACAACAATAATATATATGTGCGTGTGTGTATACATATATAAGTGTGTGTATATATATATATATATATATATATATATATATATATATATATATATATATATATATGTATATATATATATATATATACACATTAAAAAAAAATATATATATATATACATATGTTTTGTCGATTCCAGTTATAACCTAAAATTATAATGAATCAGTTTATGTGAAACAGATTATTGTAGCTAAAAAAAAAACAATAGCAGAATGGTAATAAAATGAGTTAGACTGTGATATAACAATGAAGAAATGCTTGGCATTCGAAACTAAGAGAAAACAAAAAAAGAATAAGTGTGTAAATGTTTTTCAAGTCTGTAGACAAAACGTAATGTACAACAAAAGTAATATGCAATTTTTTTTTTAAAGAGAAAATGATATTCAACTTTATTTGATCATGAAATAAACCATATTCTTAATAAAATAAGATTTTACTTATGATCCTCTTTCATATCCCCCCATATTTGTAGTTTTTTGTCTTGAATGACAATGTGTTTTGGGACTTTTTGTCCGATCTTACTTCGAGGCTTCAGTTGAGTTGATACTCAAAAAATAAAATCTTAATTAGAATACTCTGCATCACGACTTATAACATGGATAGCCAGAGATCATATGCAAAATTGTAGCCGACACAAAGTAAGAGTGTGTGATGAGCTAGATTAATTCAGAAGGTACTTGCTCTGTGATGCTCATGGTAAAAAGGTCTGGCGAATCTTGGGCAAAGTCTAGGTCCAGTGATAAAAGTTAAAAAGCTGATGATGAATCATGATGAACTATGAATTTGAATAATGCTCATTAGTGCTGATCCATACATAAATAGCACCACAATTTTCACGGGTATCTGCAAGAATATGTATACCCCCACCCCACAAAAAACAAATGTACCAAACATGAATCTAAAATTAACAAGATCATTCGCCTGCAGAAGCTCAAACCTGTTTGTGTTGCGAATCTTCATTCCACACACACACATATATATATATATATATATATATATATATATATATATATATATATATATATATATATATCGCATTGATTTCCATCAACCATGTTTTCTAGATAATAAGTAATTTCATGTAAAACGAATTTCCTATCAATCGCTTTTGGTTTAAGCCTTTTTCTCATCAGAACTTAATTTGTAAGCTGTTAATGTTTTTATTCGCCCATTTACTGTATACAATGAGTTTTTTTTCTAATGTTAATTAACGACAGGAGATTTGGCTGAAGTGCTCGTTGTTGAAGGGGGATCAGAAGTAGTTTTACTTTCTCTAACAGGAGTGAATAAAACGTCGATTATTAAAAAAAAAACGCGAATAAAGAAAACTTCACATATTGGCAACGAAAGTACTGTCCTATTTTCTCGCGAACTAAGCTCGTTTGTTCCTAAGTCCCAAGCCAAAAATTCTAAATAGATTGTTTTAAACTTTAACTTAGTCTCACAAAAAAAGCCTTATCAGAGGGTACAAGTGCAGAGCTAAATCTTAACTGTTGTGAGTAGCTTACGGACGTACTTGATGTGATGTTTTGCCAAAAACAAAAAAATAAAAATAAAAAAACGCACGTGACGTGAAAAATGGACAGGGTATACTCATTCAGTGGCATCTCACCGCCGATTGAGTGATCCTACGGGAGAGGATCCGTTTTAGTAAGATCTCTGATTGGGTTAAGACACTTCTCTAAATCTGAAATTTATTAAAAAATATCAAGATTGTACTCGTCAGGAAAATTATTCAAAAGTGGGTTTATTCCACATAGCAAATGTTCTTGAGAAATAGCTCTTTTGGAGGAACTTGCAATGAACCCTTGATAAGTCTGTAATGTATGGATGTGCCTTGATGCAGACGGAGTTTTAATTGAAAATTGATTTGTTTCAGAGGCAGAGAAAGCGTACCGAGTTCAAACTCCGACTGAGATCTGCGTTTTCACTGCGTTAATGCCCTTAGAAAGGACATAGATCTACTCCCATCCCAGCTTGGGTTGAATAGCTTGCCAATGGTATTGCTGGGTCGAATCTGGGCCAGTGGTATCTGGGTTCGATCTGTGACTGAATCAAGTGCATTATGTTGCAAAGACTAAAAAGAATGTTTTAGGGAGTTCCTGTCCAACGTGATCAAGCGTGAGATCCTCCAAGTTTAACTGATATTGTGTTAGATCCTGTTTTTGTGGATATTCGATTGAGTAACAGCTATAAGTAAATAGAAGGTGAGATGAGTGACATCACTTCGGGTGCTTACCACCTCTGTCAATTTCATATATCGCAAGCCTTGAAAAACTTTGGGGCCTAGACATAGAAACGTGCAATGGCAATCCTGGGTAGGGATAGCTTACGCCGTGGGCAGCGAAGAGGCATTGTTCCTAGATGCGTCCACACGTATCTCTATAAGAGGGTCTATAATTCAATTGGTCGGTCCCCAATAATCTCAAAATCAATTTTCGGCACATGGTAAAAAGAATCGTCTCAGCCAAGTATCTTTAACGTGCTCTATCCAAAATAAAACTAAATCGGGTATTTTCCGTCCGTTACGTCATGTTTTTGAAGAAGGGTCCAATTTTTTCTAAAATTAGATACACCCAGTAAAGGTCGAACGCATTACGCAGATATAATGGACTGCTAGACTAACTACCGACCCACAGTGGGGCACCCAAATGGGTATTTTCAATGTTAAGTAGTCTGGCTGACGGCAACATCTATGAGGCACCCAGTGAGAATCGAATCCACAACTCAGTAGTAATGATATGTCAAAATAAGTTGCTAACTATTATTCCACTGCCTTGCACTCAAACTTAGTTGTGCGTATAACACTGCTCCACGAGTTTTTTGTTCCCAAAGGTTGAGTGTTATTATCAGATCGCTCATATATGAGAAAATATAAGAAATAACAATTTCTTTCAAACTTTACTCTTTGAGCAAGACTAGTGATAGTGTTTTCCTTATTTTGTGTGATTAAAAACGTGCGAATTTGCACGTTGCCCAATTCGATAATTCAAATTATTACTTTTTGAGGCGCAAAAGCGACGTTTGAAGGGAATTGTTGATATATTCTATTCATGGTGGGTGATAATCAACTCCTTTTTAGAAATTATAGATGACTGTTGTAAATATTGCTTCATTTTCGTGATTTCTTCCCGTGGGCGGAAGAGGAGGTGTACTGTTTTAAACCACAAACTCTGGATCAGTTGGGGAAATGCATTAGACATGTTACGGCCAACGTACCTCCAGATTCCACCAAAGGTCTATCGAGGCCATAACGCTAGCCAAAATTGGTTGGCAAAACCGGTGCCGACGTTGAATTTTAACCAAGCAGGTACATTCTACCAATAATGTCCAAAGTGAACTTTCTTTGATCACAATCGTTCGATAAATTATAAAAGTATTACTTATTTCCAAAAAGAATTTTTTTCATCCACCTGTATTTTTTAGACATAATCAATCAAAAAAATATCGCTGTTACCGATGAACAAAGGAAAAGTTCTCTGAAAGGTGCCTTGTCTTATCGCAATGGGAGAGGTTTACTAAAGATAGGAAGTAGTGAATTATTGTTCGGCTTTGAAACAACAAAAAGCACAAATGGTTACAGGTAAACCCCAGACTTCATAAATCTTTGAGGGTACTGTTTATTAGGAACACAATAAATATAGGTATTGTAAAAACGTTGATAAGAAAATAGACGAGAATTTTGGTTTCGAGCTTCGCGAAACGGTCGAACCCCAGGTCCCAAGAGGTGTGCAAGATTCAGATAATGTAGCCAGATCCATACATCAAAGAGGAAGGGGTGTCTTATACTTTCTGATCTCTTTCGCTCGAAAAACAATTCCTCACCCGGGAACGGAAAGGTATGAAGGAGGGAACTCACATCAGGTCTATCCGGAAAGTATCGAGCCATTTTAGAATATCTCGAGAACCGTATGCGTGGCCTCAATGTAACTAGGCAACTGACTAGAAGGGGACTTACTGTGCCTGCATGTCACTCCAGTTTGGGGTTATTTGGCTAGCAGTGAGATGCTAGTGAGTGAGGTAGTGTACCGTGTGGCCTTTGCATTCACAATGAACGAACGAGTCATTCTTCGCATTTTATGCAAGGTTTTTCGGCAGAACAACGCTTTGCCTCGGCCTTATAACCGTCTGGATTTGGATGTCTGCCACTCCTGGCTTTTTTTCGAAGAGATTTTAGACTGCAGATGAGATTAAAAGGATCGCACCGAAAACTATACAAACTTTTGAAGCGATGCTTGGACAAGTATGCAAGATCCCAAAAGCTCACTTTGAAGGGATTGGGCACTATTGCCCCAAGTCAGTTTTATTTTGCTAATATCAAATGGTTGTATGATCACTAGACAGTCTTTGCATATCTTTACAGGGTGGGAAAGCAAAACTTGTTGTAAAATGTAAACTAATATTCCCCACCAACCATTGCACCAAACGAAATGCAGAACTGCGAGTACACTGCCAGTTCTTGATACACGCTTATCCTTTCTGGAATGTCGTGGAAAATGTCTTTATCGAAGGACACACGGCAAAGATTGTCAGACTTGCTTTGTGCAATATTTGACCCTAGAAGCCTTTCAGTATAGTTGCTGTGTCCTCGCTCACTGTCTACAAGTCAAGAAAAACGTACACTTTGGCCACGGCATCCAAAGGAAGCCAGGAAGCGGCGGGGCAACATGAAGCGGAATTGGGTTTCATTAACGAAATCGAGACCAAAATTGCAAAAGACCCAATAACATTTACGAGTAAGATCCCTGCTCAACTAAAAGGGGACTTCAAGACCATCAGAAAAGTCCTACATGATGACCTGGGCCTTAAATCATATATGAGGAGGACATCAAGACACCTTCTCACGAAGTTCATGATGGCCAGCAGGCTGAAAAAGTGCAAGAAAGTACTCGTGTGCCAAAAGAATTATAGGTCATGGGTCCTTTGATACTGACGAGAACGACTGGTACCAAGCAGAGCCAACAATTGATCTTGAGAGCAGCTCCAGGGCCTAACATCTAAAATCAAGGTTTTGGGTGTATTGGCCTCCTACGGAGAATGATTCCCCCATTCTTTATAAAGATCAGACAAACGGTAGGTGCTGATTCCTAGTACAAGACTCTAAGTTACCATGTCTTTCCATGGCTCAAGGCCAACAATCCAGATGGAAACTATGCTCCTTGTCCCATAACCAAGTTCTGCAAACTTTGCTGATTTCTGGCCAGCGGACTTCTGGTCCTCTTCCAGCCCGGACCTCAACCCACTAGACTACAACGTAGGGGTGTTTCGTAGCAGGCCACCAACAAGAAGTCCCAACCCAACAACAATATCACAAATGCTACCATCAAGGAGGAGTGGGTCAAAATATCCAAGGAGTTCTTGGTCAAGAGTTGCGCAGCTTTTCGATGCCGTACTGACGCTGTAATTGAAATTAATGGGAGCCACATTTGATAAATGATTCTTTTTGATATTATCTACATGTTGTATAAATATCATTTGGTGATTCGAGGCAAACCTTTACATAATAAGTCGCAGCAATTCTGTTTTGCTTCCCCGCCCCAACAAAGGAAGCAATGACTCAAAACAAAACAAAAAAGTCTCTATTTATAATCATAACAGGAACAGCTAATATGGCCTGGAAAGTAGTTGTAGGTTTAATTTTTTGTTGATATCTTTTCTTAATGGTTGGGGATTCATGTTTTAAGTAAACAACAACACTATTGCTGCTACCTGGTCACTAAAGCAAAAGGATACCAATTAAAATTGAATCATATTCCCAATGCAGAGAGGCTATGGTTGCGCGTTATCCAGACTAGTTTCATACCCCGTCAAATTCCCTTGTTCTTTAAAATCTAGAAGATGAACAAAACTGTATTCATTTCTAAAAAACATATCAATTCAAAACTTCGTGTCCCATTCCAACTCCTTTATCTGTGTTTACTGTAAATGGGATTAACAAACAGTAGCAAAACAAATCGACCTGAGTTGACGTCATTCCATTTGGGGGGGGGTATTTTTCTACCCAAACTCTTCAATGCTGAAATTTGAAAATCTTAAATTTCAACCAATTTAATTCTGACTAATTGTAATAATAGAGTAAAATCTATAGGAATTAAACAAAACAAGTGGGAAATCTTTAGCTACTTTTCAGTTTAGGAGCGTGGCTTTACCAATGTGGTTTCCTCTGTCGAGCCCCAAGACATAAGATCAACAATATAAAATTCTTGAGAAAAATAATTAAGTGTTATTTACATGAAAAAAGAACTTTGAGTAGTTTAAATTTGCAATAGATTCTAATAGCTACAAAATCCCCAACACGTATACCTGAGGTCATGAAAAGATCCCGTCTTGTTATGTTCCTTGATTTATTTAAGATGTCAGTTGAGGGATGTTATCAAATGGGGGTTATCGGATATGAATTTTCAGCGATCGCTTGCTTAAATTCGTTTAACGAAAATCGTTAAACCCTACTCATTCCTCTCTTAAAAAGTGACGGTTGCAATATTAGAGAGTATAACTTCGGAAAATTGAATATATGGTCACAAACTATGAACCATTTACTGTATTTGTGTTATTTTTTCTTGACAACTTTCTCTAAAAGTCATAAAAATCTTTTTTTAAAAATATACAGTGTGACCTTAATACTGGATTGGAAAAATTTAGTAATAATTATTATTATTAATATCCTCACCCTATATAACCTTTTAAAAAGCGATTTAGTTTGGGTAACTACTCTCATGGAAAAATATGGATAAAGTATATAATAACCAGTTTTGAGTCAATGAATTAATTTTAGAATTTATGTTTTGTCATGCTGCAATACTTACCTTTAAAGAGGGGAAATGATACTGTGTAGCGATAAAAGATGAAGGATACTAAGCAAGCGATCACTGTAGATCGTTGCGAACATAAACACCACTATACTCCCGTTAATAAGACTCCTCGACTGGTAGCTTGAATAAATTTATCCTATTAAATGTTTAAAATCCCCAAACTTCCAAATTTTTAAGTGGCCGATATTATGGGACTGGCTGGTTGGAATTATACGAGTTGTAATTCAAATCGCTTTTCGAAAATAAGTATCCACAAAACTTGAATCATTACTACTACTCCATTTAAATTTCATATTCAAATCTATAAAATGATGGATTTGGTGGTGCTTGTAAAATCCATGTACTGTCACAAATTGAATTTAAACTAAGGTGATTAATGAACGCCCTCTATACTGTCCTACGCATCTACTAAATCTAGATAGGTTGAAACAAAACAAAAATATGAATGACTTCAATCATATTCGTTTCATTATGCTTCGTCTCACAGATCATTACTATTTAAATAAAGTTATACAAATATCAGGACCTCGTGTTACAGAATCAGTAATTGTCGATTTGTGACAACTGATAGTCGAGTTTTAGTTGAACCACTTCTTGAAGAAAAAACAAACAACTTTTGACTTGACCCAGTGCCTAAAACGGTTACTTTAGGCCCCTAAATAGGCTACATATGGAAGCAAAATTTACATATGGTTCTCCCCTTCGAATAAAATGTGGGATCTGTATTGACTTTCATACTGATAATAGTGGTCTGATTTCCATTTCGATATAAGATCATCAGTCCAGTCAAATTGATAATGTACTTGGGGGAATGTTTTAAAGTCAAATATATATGATACCAAAAGGCCAAGTAGTAACTTCTAATTTCAGTTCTTCTAAAACTGACATTAAATGATTTCCCCATATCCGTCAAAATGTCTGTTGTCATTTTACCTGTTTCAGTCATTGCCCAAGAATTCTGTCAATCATCTCTCAATGTGGAAGCCACGTGTAAAGATTATTATATTTAATTGTATATCTATTTGGTTGTATGTCCTGTCCGATTCGAACCGAATTCAGGCAAGGTAAAAATTGAAAGGCAACTTTCTTTGGAGGGGTCAAAGGTGAAGAGAAATCCCTTCTCCCACTTCAGGAGGTCAGAAGCGAAGGTGAGCTTTTTTCGCCTCGGTGGAACCGTACAAGTATGGAAGCTTCTATCCATTTTTATCCCTTAAATAGATAAACTCGGCAGAGACCGGTACTTCAGCTAGCAAGCTAGCTGTATATATATATATATATATATATATATATATATATATATATATATATGTGTGTGTGTGTGTGTGTGTGTGTGTGTGTGTGTGTGTGTGTGTGTGTGTGTGTGTGCAAATCAGCATGTTTAATTGTATGGTTACATGTTTTGTTCGATTCCTCTTATAACCAAAAACCTATCTTGGATTTTGTTCATGTCAAATAGATTAACATATCTAAAAAAAACAATTGAAGGGTTGTAATAAGACATGTCAATGAAGAATAAATCACAGAATCGCTGGACGTTTGAAACTAAATGGAAAGAAAAGAGTATCAAAAAGAAATGGTTAATGTGGAGTCGAGACCTTTGAATGAAACTTTAAATTAGGATTCTTGAATTATTAAAAGTAAAATATCTAATGAAATAGCTTTGGGCTCCTCAGTTCCGATCCATACACAAATAACCTTGTCATTTATATGGATATATGCTGATAATATAAATCAAGGGTTCCATCATAGAACAATGATTTATGACATTTGATGGTGAATGACTCAAAATGACTTACTCCAAGGTAAATGGTTCTCATGTAAACTATCATCATCGTCATCATCATAAGTCTTTTAACACCCGTTGTTGGACATAGATATTCCTCAGGATTCACCACTCCTCTCTATCGTGGGCGTTGCAGAGTACTTCCTGAATTCGTCTGGTTCGTCTATCTTGTATTTTGCCGACCTCGGTTATGCATGTGATCTCTAGGGATTGATGTGGTGAGTCGGTTACACAGCATGAAATTCCCTCCCAAACATATATACAATATGTCCATATTTGATGAGAAACTTTTTTTTCTGTTTAGGGCACCGCAGTGGAATCCACCATTATGAAAAATGGCGTGCAACATCTTTCCAGCTAATGCCTACCCAAGTTATTTCACTCACTAGAGTTCCCTCTCCAGAACTGATTTATTAGTTAAATTAAAAAATTCTGACAGGGCTCTATTAAGCATCATGACTGTTTGGAACTTGTTTACGTAAACTTTTGATTTAAGATAACCAAAAAGAAAAAAGAAAAAAGAAAGCAGTCAAATCTAACTAACGTGGCAAATTAATTTTTGATCTAAATTAATTCGAACGGCTGAAAATGGAAGGCATTTGTGTGACGTTATAATCCACCATTAGTTCAAAGTAATTTTTAGTGTCCAAAATAATTATATCTAAAAGGAAAATAAATTACATTTCTATTTACCTCTGTCAACGAATCTAAAAGATGTGTATGTTTCTGGTCGCGTCTGTTCGTTTGTTTATTCGCCTGTCTACACGAAATCTCCAAAAATGATGAAATGAATTTCAAAGACGGTTCGTGGAAAGGTGAGTAATGAAGTAAAAAAGAAGGGACGGTAATATCTTTCTTTCAGTGCGTGGGGGGGGGGGTCTGCGAATTTGTTTTTAGCGATTGAGAAATATTTTTCCGTTTTTTGTTTCAATTATATCAAATACGACTGTCCTCTTGATATCCTCAAAAGTTTTCAATAGATTTTAATGGCCTTTGTGGAAGGGTGGATAATACGCTAGGAAAAAAGTGATTAAATTTTAGAGCGGATCCGTGCACATCTATCACCCCTACGTCGTATATATATGACAAAACCACATAATATCGCCAAATTTCATTTTATGTTTAGACAATATTTCAAATAGTTACATATGATTTCCAATGATGATTTTGCAGGGGGAGTGCAATAGCCGACGAAATAACTGATTACATTCGGGGGCGTATCTATGCACAATTACTACCCCTGACAATGGCATTTGCAGAGGTTTGTGCTCTCTGAGTGCTATCTAGTAAACAAAAGTTATACAAGTTTTGAAAATTGAACGTGATTTTGAGCCACCCAATCGAAAACAAGATCTGGAAAAATACCATTTTCGGGTAGGAAACTGCCGAATGATATTTTCTATGACTTGTTGATTGTTTTCAGTTGGATCTTCTCGTCTTTTCTTATTGTCTTGAGTTTATGCTGATTTTGCTTTTCTTTTGGGGGCGAATCTTATTATCTAAGAGTCTGTGTTTTCTTAAGACTCCTCTTTCTGTTAGAAGTCGGTCTATATTCTTTCATTGCTGTAAGCTTCCTTACTTGGGGATTATAAGGGTGCGACTTACAGTGATGCCAAATATGGTTTGTTATTTAAAACAAAAACCAGCATAAGGTGGCTAAAATCGGCTACATTTGCCCATTTCCTACTCAATTTATTGCTTGAAATGTGAGTGAAGCAATATTTAGCCATTTACGTAGATTTTTTTATCGGCTAAATTGAAGGAAAAACATGAGCCAGCTAAAGCCGAGTAATGGTTGATTTGGCAATTTCCAGCTTAGTTTATTGCTTAAAATTTGAGCTAGGCAATACGTAGCCATTTTCTGAGATGATTCTTTTTTCTTTTATTTATGTTTCAAGTTTCTGTTCATCTGACCTTCTTCTGAAAGCAGATCTTATTATTCAAGAATTGTTATTTTCTTAAGGTTCTTGTTTCAGTTTGAAAACAGTTATTTTTTCTATTGTTTCGAGCTCAGTTCTTGCAGAGGATTACTAAGGTGCGTCGTATCTATGCTGTTTATTCTAGCCAACCCAAGACGATTTTCTTTCATTTATTTCTTTGTTTTCATTGTCTAAAAACATTTTGTTATTCCGTTTTTATCCTCAATCCGTTATTTCTTTCTCGACAGCACTTTGTACAATCGTAGAAAGTTGCTCTTCAGATGAGCGTCAGTTCGACATAACATCCTGTACAACAAACACGTAAAGGACAAAGACGCAACGATCAAAATGGAAAACTCAGAATTGAAGAAAATAGATCTCTGCGTTTGCCTAGGACAAATAATCTCCATTGAATCCTCAAAAGAAATCAAGCAAAGAATTACTCTAAGTTGGTCATATTTTGGTAGAGCAAGCTCAACCTTCGAGAACAAGAAAATCCCATTCGTATATTCTAAAGGGTCTTCAACCAATCCATCCTCTCAATAATCACCTATACAGCTGAAACATTGAACCTAACTGGAAGATTGACCCTCAAACTGAGAATCATACAAAGTGCTCAGGAAATGTCCAACATAACAGGGAGAGATCGCAAGACTGTGTAGTACATTAAAAAAAAAAACAGGGGTCAGACTTATCATAGGATCAATTAGAAAACTCAGATGGCAATGGGCTGGTCATGTTACAAGAAGGCCAGATAAGTGCTGGACATCACGAATCATAACGTGGATCCCAAGTGATCATATGCAAGACTGTGGCCGGCAGAAAATTAGATGAGATGCGGAACTTGACAAGTTCAGATAGTATATGCACCACAATACCCACGATAGAGAATCTTGAGGAAGGTCTATGTCTAACGATAGACGCTAAAAGGATGATGTTGATTTTATAAAATCCCTCATACTCGATATAATTCATTGGGGAGACAAATTTGCAGGAGAGAAAATTAGAAATGAAAATAATCCACTGTCACTTGATAAAAAAACGGTACCTGGCCACGTTTCTTGACAGCATATCGCACTAGGGGAGATCAATAAAACAATTTGCAAAAAGGGTGATCAATGAATAAGTTAATTCACTCGGCCTTTTGTTTCATCATTGAAAAGCTTAAAATTTCAAAAGGAAAAACAGCATGAAAGTTGCTTGACATAAACCAAGCAATCAATTAAGCATAAACTTTCATTGTAAATTAAACTCCCTGCTAGAAATTGATTGGGGAGAATTTTCGCCAAAAATTGTTTTCTAGGCGTAATAAGGAATTTCTTCAGATTTTGAGCCTTTTAGCTCCATTGATGCGGCTTATACTTGTGTCACTTGAATAGATAGATAGATAGTTAGCCAGTAATGCAGAACCATTTAAAATTGAAGAAACTTATCTTGATCGCTGGATAGCTTTGTTTGACGGTTAACTGTTTCTTATAAGATTCTCTCGGAAATCATCTAAAAAATACCAGCATATTACATTGGCATTGATAATCCAAAGTGACCACACACCCTTTCTCCCATAAAACGCTCTTTTTTAGATGATGCCTGGCAGTGTACTCATGCAAATTCTCAAGGATGTGGCCCCCAAAATGTAACCACGAGACCCCCCCCCCAACACGCAAACAAACACATAGATAAATAGAAATAACACAGACACTCAAAGAGAGAAGAATGTGTTGCCCACTTGTCTGATTGCGCAGGCAATTTGTGAGGCCACGGTATTCAATTACGACCTAAGATCAATAAATACGTAAAGAGAAGAAAGGAAAAAATTGCAAGAATCTAGAAGAGGAGTCCCAAGTTGTTCGGTATTTCCCCCTGGGATCGATGGTACTATTCAATAGGTTGAATAATATCCAGAGGTCGAAAGGGAGCTGAAATATCCCCAAGAGTGGGTCTATTTAACTTCTGAGTTCGGGAGCTCACACTCGTATAAATAACATAAATATATAAAAAAGCAACTTGCTGATTTATATTTCAGATTAATACATAATTAGTTTTCATTATCTATTTATCTCATATTTAGTGAATATAATAATAATAATAATAATAATAATAATAATAATAATAATAATAATAATAATAATGATGATGATTGTTATGATTTGCAATTTCACACTAGTTGCCTAGCGATTACCACTGGAGATTGAGTGACAGCAAGTCTCTTCAAGTCTCCATCCCTCCTCTCCACACTCCCATAGTCCGCAGCGATACCGTTGCCCAGCGGTTATCGCTGAAGGTTGAGTGACAGTAAGTCTCCTCAGGTCTTCAGCCCTCATGTCATCTCATCTCTCCCTTGCCTATCACAGCAGCGCTGTGGTTCGTAGCTCGACCACCATTTGCGTGTTTTTGTTTGATTTTTGTTTTGTTTTTTTCTCTTCTCTGTTAGGCCACTGCTGACAACTGGGGTCATAGATCTCATATTTCTAGCACTTTCCTCAGTATCAGTGTAGTGCCTAGCATTGCTGTGGTCTGCACAGTTTCAATCCTTCCTTTTATCCTTCATTCCACCAATATCGCCTTCAGTGTCTTTGGTACGGTTCCGAGTACACCTATCATTACTGGTACTACACTGACTTTCATGTTCCACACCTTCTTCAGTTCTCATGCCAGATCATGGTATTTTTCCAGTTTTTCACTCTTTTCTTTTCTCTCTATGGTCTGTAAGTACAGCGACGTCTATTATTTGGCAGGTTTTCCTCTGATTATAATAATAATAATAATAATAATAATAATAATAATAATAATAATAATAATAATGATAATAATAAAGCACTCAGAGAGTGCACACAGTTGCCAATGCTACTATCAGTAATCTGTTTGAAAGTTTAATCAGTTCTTCCAAAGTCTATTGTCTATCCTTCAACACAATATGATTGAGAACTTTTGGTTATCGACGGACATTGCGTATTTGGCGATATGACGTGTCTGAGAGAGTCAATAATTCACCTTTTCACAAAATTTGGCTAATATTCATCGATAACATATGGAGATATCTTGCGGACAAGAATAAAACTTTGGCAATATCATGTGGTTTTGAGATATAACTGTTTCTGATATGATAATGATATCCCCTATCATAATTAACAGTGCTCACAACAATATTTTACAGTTATTGCCACCTAGGCTGTAGTTGTGGGAGAGGGGTTTCGTTTTTATTCAATGTCAACTATAGTATCATGGCAATATTTTCTCAAGATATCAAATGACGTGACAGTCATTGGGATATAGATTCATATCTTTTCCGAGAGTATTAATGCCAAGTGAATATCCGAAGTTATCTCATCAGAAATTCTGCTTGCCTTTCTCTCTGCCAATAACTCTCACTATACCACGAACATCTCCAAAATATTTGTATTTACTTATAATTACTTATTATTATTTGTAAGTGTGTGTATCATTTAGACGTTGACCACGTGACGAGTTTTTTTATTGAGTGACTAACCTGACCAGTAAATTCTTTTTTTAAAATTATTTTTCACTTCCTCCCCAATGAATTTATCTCTCCAATGCATTGAATTGAGAATGATGAATTTCATATCATCATCATCATCATCATCATCTTTGCATCCGGTGTTGGGCATTGACCTTCTCCAAGATTCGCCAGACCTCTCGATGCTCAGCACCGCTTTACCGATACTTTCTGTTGCCTAATTCGATCCAGTTTCGTATATGATCCTACGTTGTCAGTCATGATGTCCAGCCGCTGTCTATCATTCTTGCAACACGTCCCACCCATTGCCATTTGAGTTTTCTGTCAGCTTTTAAGATGTCTCGGGCTATTTTTTGTCATATACTGTGCTGTCTTGTGATCTCTCCACGTGATGTCGAGGATAATTCTACTCCGTGCGCGTTATATGATATTCCATCATATTTTATCGAAATTCTGCTTGTTCAGTTTCTTATTTAAATTTTAGAATTGACCTATGAGCAGAACAGAAGAATTTAATGCTTATTATTTTCTATCTAGGTCCCCTGCGTTCTACCGTTATATCAAAAACTGTCACCCGAACTGTCAACACAGGTTTCTTCAATTTTTCAGCTGATCAAGTTATGTATCTTTGTATATATGTATCAAGTGTGTCAGCCGCAGAAATGGAGCTAGAAGGCTGAAATTTCCAACATTTACTGATATTATATGTTTAAAAACTTCTTTTTTTTTTTTCAAAATTTCTCTCCAGAATTGATTTCAGTGGTGATTCAATTTATGGTGTAAGTGTATATTGAATTGATCCCTAGTTGGCATCTGGCTGTGTCTGCACTCTTTTTTTTTTTTTTTTTTTTTTTTTCAGTCAGGCTTTTGGATGATCAACAAAATGTGCAAAAAGTAACTTGCTCATTGATCATCACTTTTTTTTCAAAATCTTGATTGATCGCCCCAACACTATGCTGCCAAAAGACGTCAGTTACGTGACAGTTTCTATTGAAGGACTAACCGAACCTGTCTTCAAATCAATTGTCAATCAATATTTTGTCAATATTATAACCTCAAATACTACACGCGAATGTTGTTGCCTGCCCAAACATAATTCACAAATTGTAATTTCTCAGATTCGATCAATACTTTTTTTTTTAATCAACAATGCCGGAAAATAGTTTAAAACATTTTCTTTGTCAGCCATTTTTCTCTTGAACGCTTGTTGAATTGGATTTCCTGCAATCCTGGACTATCGTCCGCCAAAAGCAATATGGCGTCCAAAGAAGTATAGACACTTGTCTGACCAAACTTGCTTTTCGTCCTTCAGAGCCTGAAACCAAAGGCTCTGAAGAACAGAAAGCAGCTATAATGGTTGGGTCAGGCTAGAGGAATAAAATCATTTTTTTGCTAAGAAAAGAACCATCAAATGAGAAAGTAGAGAGGATTATATTCCAGGTAATGTTCCATCTGCAACTCCATCCCTGGAAGCTCTAAATGACTAATTAAATGATAAAACAGGTCTTGTTAGTCACTTAATAGAAACCAACGTCTCTTGGCCGAATGCTGTGTTGGGAGTGATCAATCAAAAAATTGGAAATAGGGGTAATCATTATATAAATTACTTTTCTTATTTTTTGTTGGATCCCAGAAAAAGCAGCCACAAACAAGTGAACAATTTAGCATGAAGTCACATGATGAATTTTACCTCAACTAAAAAAAAACATATCAAGGTACAATAAAAAAAAAAAAGAAATTTGTTCTAGACACAATAAAAATCAAATGTTGGAAATATCAGCCCTCTAGTACCATTGGTTCAGTTTGCACACCTGATACATACGTAGTCAGCCAGTTGGACCAAAAACTGTAGAAACTTTTTTTTGACAGTTTTCGATGGCAGTTTTCGTTCAACGGTTCCTAATAGGGAGCACAAGAATCTCGAAGATTGTGGTTCCAAAACCCAATAAGTCTCATTAAAAGAATTTATGTGTTTAATTTAATCAAAAATTAAATCCTTGATTTGAATTTTATATCTCATTCAAGCCTTATAGGTTGTGTAGATATTAAAAGGCTGAATTAAGATTTTAAAATGCAACTCCAGGATTTGATTTTTGATTTGATGTTATACATTTTCTTTTCGTTTCTTTTTTAAGTACTTATCGCGTTATGAAACCACACTCTTTTCTTCGATCCTTCTATAAAAGAATGACATCCAGAAAAGAATATGGAAGAATGCCATTTGGATATAACATAATAGAGTCTGTGCAAGAATTATTAAAAGGTTTAAGATAGAAAGGGGTTGATTAAATCTATCACAAGAGTATACGGAGCAAAAGTTTACCAATTCAAATTCTGATGGTTTGCTAAGCTTACGAACACAAATATCCCCAAAGTTATATCGTTTACAGAAATAATTTTGAATGAGAATTTTCTAAAATCCTTATACTTATTAATAACGAAAAGATGGTTAAGATCGACTGGTTACTAGTTTCAGCCGTTTTTATCGACGCATATCGCTTTGTTGTCAAAAATGTATGGGAGTATCTATCCATCAAGTAGAAAAGACTGAAGTGGAATTGCCATGTCGTAAGAACTTGCTGCTTTTCAAAAATCATCTCCGAAATCATAGTGCTTACAAATACAAATTCAACATGAGAATTTCCTTTATAAAATTGTTCTTTTTAATAACACAAAGATTATCACGATAGAATTGACAAGTTATAAGTTTCGGGTGGTTCTATTGACGCATCTCACTTCTTCGTCAAAAATGCATTGCAGTAATTATCCGCCAAGTAGAGAATACTTAAGTGGTATGGTCATGTCATATTGACCGACAGCTTCCCAACAGTATCTTACAAGGTTAAGGGCAGCAGAACAAGAGGCTGTCAAGGGGGAAATACACCGATAACATCACTGGAAGGATTCGAAAAGGCAACGCTGAAAACTAGGCATTGGCACGTGATCAACACTCAAGATGAACATGTGCTGAATGCAATATTGGTTTTAACAAACGCTAATTGATGAAAGCGGGAAAATGTATTCAATCTAAAACATATATTATTTCATTCATCATCATCAGTCTTTTATCATCCGCCGTTGGTCATAGACCTTCCCAAGGATTCGCCAGACCTCACTATCATGCACTTTCTGAAATTGTCTAGCTCTGGGTTTGATACCTGGTATGAGTGGAAAGTGTAGAAACTATTCATCAGGACGAATTTCCCTGTACACTCAGCAGCTAATTGAGTACACTTTAAGCTATGTGATAAGGGTGGAGATATCCCTTCAGTGGAATTGCATCCTGCCAAGGGGATAGTCATAGAACTTGTCAGAATAAAGTCCTGGTCTCGACCAAACCAGACGCATGCAACAGAACCCAGAATTTCGTCAACGGTCTCAATACTCCCTTGGGGTTGCCTGTTTACCTTTACTTTTATGTACCTTAAAGCGGAGTAAAAAAACATTATCAACCTCAAGCGAATTTCGAACACGGTTCGCTAATTCTGTTTTTCGTGCTTGTAACCTTTAGGCCACTCTGTAACTCTCCGTCAAACTAAGTGACTGCAAAGATCTCAGTGCATTTAAGATCAATTAATTTAAAAATAGAAATTTAGTCATGGCCATACCCAATTAAGTAGAAGGAAAACACAAAATGAAATGCGGGCCAAGAAAAATCTTTTCTAAGAAAAGAAGACAGAGATGTATTTACATAGCAAAAAAATTTGAAACACTTTTAATCGAAATAAAAACAGGTCATGTGGCCAACATATTTTGGCAGCAAGCCGTGTATGGAGTGATCAATAAAAACAAATTGGAAAGGAGGTTGATCAATGAATAAGTTACTTCTCTCGCATTTTGTTGATCAGTGAATATGCCTGGATTTCGAAAAGAACAAGCGTGGAAACCATCGGACACAAACTAGGAAATCAATTTAGCATTCACTTACATTGCAAATTGGAACCCTCAAACCCATTAAAACATATTATGGGGAGATTGAAAAAAGCGAATAAAACCTTTTTTTCCACACATAATAATGAGTAAAACGTTTTAATCTTCAGCCCTCTAACTTCATTTGTGTGGCCTGTATATGTGATACATACATAGCTTGCCAATCATATAGACAAACAACCAGACAACTTAAAAACTAATGAAACCTATCTTGACATATTTGCTGACAGTTTTGGTTGACGGTTTCTAACATTGATTATTCCAAAGATTGTTCAAGGTTAATTAAGATTGGCATGTATTAATTTCAGCCTATTCACGGCTGAAGAATCGATCTTAATCATTTTAAGGCATCAATCGAATCTAATTATTTTAAAACATCAAACAATTTTAACAGTACAAGAATTAAGGTTCATATAATTGAAGGGGAGCTTTTCTGCTGAGCTGACGTCCATTATTTCAAAGTACAGTAGCCTAAAAAGAAGGGAAAAAAAGATCAATTTGAAACTCTCACTTAATATGGTCAAATTGTGACATTTTTGTTTTTGCGTATCATCTCACAGAAAAATCAATTTTCTTTCGAATCGTATTTAATAATAACGTATTTGAGAAAAAATATCTTATGCCTGGCGCCGTTTCTATGCAGGGTGTAATATACAGTGATATATTGGCAGACACCGGCAGCAGTAATATTTTTTATTGAAAAATAATCATATCCTATAAATATCGTATATAATATAAATGTATAATGCAAATGTGATATGCAAAATACAAATAATGTGAATATTTTGCATAATATGAAAATAAAAGAAAGTTGTATCCTATAAGAGGTTTTTCGGTTATAAAAACTTGGACCTCGATTTTTTCAAAACTACATTTTCAAAATTTAGGTGAGCTCTCCTCAATCTTTTCTGAGCTGATTTCCATTAAACAGACACTATTTTGTGTGGGAATGTGTTGAGAAGACACTCTAGAAGTAATCTTTAAATTTATTTTATAAAGATTTTTGGTGCATTTTATTTTTTAAGAAACGTGTCCCAACCCACAGAAAATCGTATTGCTTTTTCATAAAGCTCTCTCTCAATGAATAACTTATTTAGACGTCTGGATGAAATATTCCAATTTCAAATCTCTATCTTTCATCATAGTTCCAAATATGATCACTCAAAAATACCCCCAGATAATTTTTCTTCTAAATATGGACTGAAATTATCAATAAAAAAATCTTAAAGGAAATCAAACTCTATAAAACAACTATGAAAATTACTTTTAGCAAGATCAAAAGACTGTCAGGTGTGAGTTCCCTCCTTTAAGTTGAGACTTCTTTTTATTGTCATAAAGACCTAAAATACAGGTTCTTTTAGTTAGTCCCGACCACAAAAACAAAAGCCCTATTCTTTATCGCTAAGCTAAAACCATAATCACTGAGAGGAGTTGGAGACTGACGAAATAAACTTATATAAACTTTTCCACCAATGAAGTGACAGTGTATATGTATTTATTGCAATTTTCTTTTTTTATCATATCTCACTAAATGTTGGTGAGGTCCCACAAGAAGCCAAGCCTCTCAGATACCCAAATTCTTAGCTATGTCTCTGATACATCCACTGTCGACTTCCGAATTTACTGGCCTTGATCAGTGAGAGTCATTTCACTTATAGACAACAAGATGATTCCCAATGGATTCAGGTCTGCACCAGGCTTATTAATCGGATTTGTGGCTAGTGTCACGACTTCGGTCTGTAGCCGTTAAAACAAAGCGTTTCACGCCATTACTCGACCTTTTCAGAGAAGAATGAAATCTGATAATGACTTTTGAGAAGATTAATATGACTTTTAAAAAAAAAATATGCCAAAAATTATGCGGTAATTGCTATTAAATTCCAAAGGTGAAAAGTTTCCGTGCGAAACGCCAAGAATTAAGAGTCGAGATCTGAGCTGTTCTGCTGAATTTGGCCGGCAAATCATATGACTCTCACATGATAGATTTCAGGGCTTGGCTTCGACAAAAGACAACGACAGTGATATTTATCGTCCCTGGTAACCAATCGAATTTCAATCACGAGGTTTCTTTTCTTTCTAGATAACTTTTATCACGCTTTCTTTAATTCTATCGTTACTTATTACAGGAATGCAGTGAACAGAGTGGCTTTGATCGACAGTGGATATATCAGAGGCATAGCAAGGGTTTGGGGTACCTTGGAAGCTTGAGTCATGGTAGGACCTCATCAACATTCAGTGAGATTTAATGAAAAAAGAGATTTTGCAATAGATACACATATTGATGGAGAAAGGTAAATGGCTGACCGTATCCAGAGGCGACTCGAAGGGTCCTCTTTTGTTCGCTACAATCCTTTCAGAGAGGGTTGGTTCAATTCCTATCTCTGATTCATACTTCCCTCCTAATCACACGGCTTAGATTTTACTCAATTAGCTGCTTAGTGGACAGGGATATTTGTGCTAATGAAGACTTTTCCACGCTCATTGAACCTGGAACATCAGGCGTGTTGACCATTACATCATCTGAGTGGACCTTAGGGGTTAAGGTATTGCCGTACAAATTAGTGTAACTAAGTGTCAGCTGGAAAAAAATCATAATAAGACCTTGAACTGAACGTGTTCGAACTCTACAGGTAATTTTGGAACGAATTAACCGCACTATCAAGGTATATCTGTACTCATTGTTGGACATAGACCTTCTTGAAGTGGAGTTGCTCATTTATATATATATATATAATTGAATCATCCACTGACAGCTGTTTCGTTGTATTATAGCTCTTCAGTGTGGCTATAGACTACCCAACACCCTATCCAGTACAACAAGGTTGGATTGGAACCTTTGCTTCAGACCCAGAGGCTTGCATTCAGCCCCTGCCCTAGAACTGGGTGGTCAGTAGGACCGAATTTAAGCGATATATTTACTTACGCACAATTCCCCATCCAATATATATATATATATATATATATATGAGAAAGAGGTGGCAGAGGTTGATTGATCCTAACTGTTCAGTGGAGAGCCATTATGTACCATTTTTAAGCATTTGGTATGACTCAACGATGTATTGAACTACGGTCTACCGAACTGGAGGCGAATGCTTTCGCACTCAGATACGGTGATTGTTCCCCACTGGATAAATAATCGCAATTCTGGCTAAGCAATTACCCCAGAAAGAAACCCCCAGCCTGTAGAGGGTTACAGAAGTGTTGCTAAGAAGCTGAGAAGGTTCGTAAAGAAAGAAAAAAGATAGAAAAATAAGGTGGTTGATATTTGTGAAAGTTTTTTTCCTTTTCATATCAAGGCACCGATTTCGGGACAATCCGCATAGACCAACCGGATACCATATTTACATCAAACAAATTATATTTATATCAATAGCTGCAAAGAACGTAATTCGTCTACATTCTTTACACTCAACCGAGTGTAAATAAACCTAAGTGTGAAAATATAGGTATATAGGTAAGCAGTGGCGTATGGTGTTCTTAATCTCGGGAGTGCTGTGTGCTACGGATGTGCAACAACACAAATATAATCAGAATAGCGACGGACGGTAACCATTTAGGGATATTGTAGGAAAGGCAGACACTATCATGGAATGGGGGTTTAACACCTTCGCTCATTGGATGTTGCAAACGACAAACAAATAAAAAGAAATAGGAGAATTAATGAACGAAAAACAAAATTTTGTTTGGACTTGAACAGTGTCATCCTCAGATAACAGTACCTAATCCAAATTCTGTTTTCCATCAATTTTCGAATTTTTACTGCCGAGGCCATCCGTATATATATATATATATATATATATATATATATATATATATTAGTCAATACTCGTGAAAAAATCATGTAGGGTATAAAAGCCTTTTGTAAACTAAAAAGGCGTGAAACGAAGAAGCAATTACCATTACTTTATATCCGAAAAATTTTTGAGCTACCCCAGACCCCAAAATGGTGGAGGCATAACGTCAAGTTGAGTAATTGGATTTTGCAGTGGTGGGAGGCACATGAGACTTGAGGATAGAAGAGGGACGAAAGGGTGTGTGCTGCCCCTTCAATGGCTCGTTGGTAAACAAAAACTGAACACTACATTCAGTTTTCACCGCTTTTTCGAAAAAGCAGAAAAGTGGAAGAGAGCGAATTTCCAAAAAGCGGGGGCAACCTGCAATTGAATTCTATTAGATGATCTTCGTAGATAAGAAATTAAAAGACACGGAAAAGTGAACGAATCCATTGTTTCAAATGATTTGTTGTAAATATCTTTATCACCAAAATTGTTACCTTCGAGTGTAGAGTCCATGATTATCAATTGAGAACCAGGAAATCACACTGTTTATTATATAAGTAGATATAAGCACAGAAGTTGATATATATATATATATATATATATATATATATATATATATATATATATATATATATAAATATATATATATGTGTGTGTGTGTGTGTGCGTGTGTGCACAAATTCTCTTCCATAGGAATAGAGCACTCTGGTGGATAAGGAATATATGCACAAATAAATATATCGCTTAAATTCAACCTTACTGACCGTCCACTTCCGCGGCTCTGAAGCAAAGGTTTCAATCCTAGCTCGTGGTACTGGATGGGATAATGGATAGTATATAGCCACACTGAAGAGTTGTAATACAACAAAACAGCTGCCTGTGGATGACACAATAATACATATATATACATATATATATATATATATATATATATATATATATATATATATATACACATGTACATATATATAATCATGTTATGATTCCCAGTAAATGGATATATTTTCCTGTTAGATAATATATCCATTTCATATATATATTAAGTGTCCCCCATGGAGTAGGGATTACCAAATTCGTCTCGTAGATCATTAATGCAGCTTTGAGTTTCATCCTCACTGAATGTCATGCATTTCTGGATTCAAGTCTGACTAAGCTAAGCTTGTTGTATCCGCTAGTTCACTTGGCACCTATATTATATCAGTGAAATCCTTGCTGGTCGATTGTTGTAATTAATTGTATGTTTGTTTTTTCTTGGGTCACACAAAGAATCAAGAACCTTTGGTGACTTGCAACGTTACTCCCGTTTGCTATGTGTTTTTCTGAAAGCTATTCCTCTCTCATTCCTTTTCCAAATGGCCTGGACTCCTGCTTTTCACAATGTGACCAGGCATAAAAGTGTGACTTAAAACTAGGGCAAGACTCGGCACTCCTGTAAATAAGAAGTGGTTGGCATCGACGCCATAGTAGTGGTAGTGAGAGAAGCTCATCCAGGCATTGATATAAAATCTAGGAAATATATTACACACATAATTTGAGAAACCTCCGTGTGTATGTCCCGTGAGTTTTCTGTATTGGATTTTTAAAGAACGAGGTTAAATTAGATTATAGTAAGATGGCGAAACAGCAATTTAAAAAAAATGATTGTTATTAGGATTAATGACGATATTCCTGTTTTGATTGTTGCTATTAACGACGTCATAAATAAATAAAGATCAACATCGTATTATTTCGAGTTCCATCCACCTGAAGAGTTCCATGAAACCGGATGCTTTTGAATGGGCCTGTTGTAGTATTTTTGATAAATTGTACGTTACTTTAATCGTCAACATCTACCTTATCAAAGTATTAATAATCGTATAATTATGAATTCAATTAGATATTACTAATTTTATTACCATAAGAGAAATTAAAACATGACTTATTCTATTGCAATAAAAGAAATAAAATATTATCTTATCAATATAGATCAAAAAGAACATTTCACTCGCTTTATTACTATAAATTGCATAAAAATGTTACTTTTTATTTCTGTAAATTAACTGAAAATATGATGTTATCACCATGGAATAAATAAAAATATTACTAATTTTATTTTAAAATCATTTAAATGGTCATTTAAGTTATCTAAACGAAAACGAAAACATCTAGAAGTAGATGGAAAACGTACAAAATTGGGAACAGTGATATCATCATCATCATCATCATCATCCTTTTAGCGTATTTCGTTGGACATAGACCTTTCCAAGGATTCGCCAGACCTTTCTATCATGGACGTCACCGAACCAATACTTTCAGAACTTGTCTATTTCGCCACGCCGTCTTATATTTTTGCCAGCTACAGTTTTACATGTAATTCCTAAGACATTCTTCAAGAAGATTTAAAAAATCTTAAAAAACTATAGAAAATGGACTTGGAGGGCATAAGTCACGGTACTAAGAACGAAATGGACTAATATAAATAGTCCTTACTTTTTTCCTTAAATACACCACGCCCAAAGCACTTGCTGACCACCAGCATTCATAGCAGGGAATATAAACAAAATATGCCGAGACGAGACAAAAATGGAAGAAACAGAGACAGAGAGAGAGGGTGGGGACAGACGGTGGGGTCAGTAGAGGAAGCTGGTGGTTGGGGGCTGAACCGTAAAAGGGCGTGAGTCGCAAAACATAGTCAACCACTTGATACGTATAGTAAACAAGTGTCCATCGGCCGGAATACTTGAGATGGTAAATAATTGATTGGTCAACGGAAAGGTGTGTGGGGGGAGGAAGTGGGGAACCCGGTGTACGTAATAAAGAAAGTCAGCAGGGTATCAAATACCGACCCGTTTAAATTAAACCGTATCAACATTCAAGTAGGGCAGTGATTTTGAACGGGGGTGCATGCCCCACAAGGGAGCTATTAAGATACATTGGAGGAGGGGGCAATTTGGACTTCGTGTGTGAAGATAATGTAGACTCGCTGAACTGACTCCACTCGATGTAAATATGTTTGCATGGCAACCGATTTATGAAAATATCTGTGATAGGATTTTTTACTTTAACTATACATAAAGGTAGAGTGAAAACAGGGAAGAAACTGTTACCCGTTGATGGCAATGACTGTGCGAAACTGGTCAGTAGCAACAAATATGTAAATATCTCTCACCCTTCTTTTTCTTTCACTCTCTATCTCTATTCTATCACTCTCTCACCCTCTCTCTTTATTTCCCCATATCTAACTATCAATCTATCTATTCCTCTCTTTCTATATATATATATATATATATATATATATATATATATATATATATATATATATATATATTATCCAATGCAGGCATGTTAAGATAACTCAGGAAGCTGAATGCCCTTGCAGTTACAGATCACTGTTTGGCAAGGTGTAGTCCTTATCAACCTTTCCTTATCATTACTATGGATTTAATGTTGGGTGCCATTGGATTGTCAAACCTATTTGACCCAATGGTTTGCAGAGATTAGTAATCCTAACTTCCTGCCACTTTTAGAAGAAAGGCTCCGGCGGACTGGGTGGATGAGACTACCAGTGAGGCCCTCTGTTCAGAAAAGTGGTTCCGAAAGGCATTGTGATGAGCCAAGAGCACGACAAACACTGAGAGGTCCTGGTCCTCCACTGAAGCTGAAGGACTCCCTAGATGGGGTCTCCGGGCGTAACAGTTCCCCGAGCCTCTCAGTCAAGTTTTTTTTTCTGCCGAAAGAGTGGGATTGCCCCTATGCAACGGTTCTTCCACTTAGAATGAATTTGCGCACAGGTGCCTGTCTAAGTAACTCAGCCCCCGACCCCCTTCAAATTTCAAGTCCTGCTGCAATGGGGGAGTGGCGAGGAGGACAAGTGGAGGTATCCACTGGAAATCACAAGTCCGCACACCGACGGCCAGTGAACAAGTGGTTGTTTTTGTTTGTTTGGTTTTTGTATTGGGCAGCGGAGTACTTTGGCTGCATGCCAGATGACTGAGCTGTCTCCTCAAAACAGAACTAATTACACAAGATAACTGCGTATGTTCAAGAGAATCGGCTAGCATAGTTGAAAACCAAGGCCTCAGAGATGAACAGCCCTCATTGCCAGAGATACAATGTTGACATTGCAGCAATCGGGGAAACTAGACTTGTTGAAGAGGGTCATTGCCTGGAGGAAGCAGCAGCAGATATGCTTTTTTTCTGGAAAGTTGGATTAGCCATAAAGTGTAGCTTCCTAGGGCAGATTCCCAATCTTCCAATACGCATCGATGAAAGGCCTGTGGAACACAGCATCTCTTTAAGCAATTAGCATTTTATTACCATCAGAAACGTTTACGAACTCACTGTGTCGTGCACATAAGGGATCAAATAACAGTTTTACGCTGACTTGGACACTCTCCTGTGTACTGCACCTGCTCAACGACAAGCTCATAGAGCGATACAACTTCAATACTAAAGTACGCAGAGACTTCGACCAATGGAGAGGAGTGATAAGAGAGCAAGGAGTTGGAAAGCGTGTAAAACGGTCTTCTATTGCTGAGTAAATTCACTGAGCACAACCTGCTGTCAATCAACACCACAATGGTCGTAGATGACACTGAATAGTATTAGGCTGGCTCATAAGGACAAGGCAACATATAAGACGACCCATAATCTAAGCAGCGGCGCCTCATTGATTACATCATTACTTGCCATCACGAAAGCATGGATGTCCTCACCACCAGGGCAATGCGTAGTCAAGATAGCCTGACGGATCACAGGTTTGTTCGAGCCAAACCCAACATCTGCATAGTCCTTCTGCGCCTAAAGCTCGGCAGACTAGCCTTCAACACAGGTAGACTCCTCGGAGCCAGATAGATGGGAAAAGAAAAGCTTGCACTGACTGGCAGAATCCCCTTCCCCCAAGTTTATTCAGCGTCATCTAGATTCATCTACGACCCCTCTGTTGGTGAAACAGCCCCTATGATGTCAACTGATGACAACCTTCATCACAGAGAAAGAGGGTAATCAGAGCAAAGTGAGAGTAGTACTTCAGCTAACTTCGAGGCCGGCAATCTACTCTCAACCAATCAAGCACTTGCAAGGCAGAGAGTGAAGGTCCCTCAACAGAAAGGCATCAGACTGCCAACAAAACAAGTCTTTAGAGCTGGAGGTGTTTCCTTCACTCTTCTGTGGGTGTGAAACGTGGACCCCGTATCCCCAGGAATTTCAAACAGCCAAAACAGTTCCACTCAAGATAACTGTGTACACTCATGAGAATCTGCTGGAATAGTTGATAACCAAGAAGTGTTGAGCAAATATGGAGTCACAGTTGCAGGAGGCTTCGCTTTGAGGGGCCGTGCCATGTCATCAGAATGCATGACAGTCGCATGTGGATGTACGGTGAACTTAGGCAGGGCTCATGCAGACGGGGAAGGGCCAAACTGAGGAATAAAGACATCCGGAAGATTACCATCAAATGGAGCAGCATTCAGCCACATGAGTTTGCAGCTTCAACTGCAAACAGAGCTGCGTGTAGGTTGCTTATTTCCAGAACAACAGGACCGGTGGTAACGTCTTGTTACTGCAGAAGGCAAACGTCACAGAACAACGTCTGCCTCGATCTAGACAGATCACTGTTGTTGAACCCACGTGTGCCAGTGTGCTTTTAATTTAGACCGCGGGTCTGTATGAGCTCTCATCATCGAGAACACAGAATACGTCATCACTGAACTCCAATGGACTACTAATGTTTTCATACAGGATATCCGTGATTTATCCTTAAATAGAATACTTCCTGTAAAGCCGGAAGTATAATTGACAAAATATTAATTTCTCCCACGCTTGCATAACAAAATGTGAATGAGTGAAGAGGAGTTTCCCAGCCTCCCAATTCATTATCATTTGTTAGTACCATGCATATATTAGAGCATCATATCGATTTATAGATAGATAGATAGATAGATAATAGATAGATATGGATAGGATGAGATAGATAGATAGATAGATATGAATAGGCTAAGATAGCTTGATAGATAGGCTGAGCTAGACAGATATTCTGAAAGATATGGATTGGCTGATATAGATAGATTTGGATTGGCTGAGATGGATAGAGAGAGAGAGAGAGAGATGGAGAGGCTGAGATAGATAGATAGATAGATAGATAGATAGATAGATAGATAGATAGATAGATATGGGTAGGTTGAGATAGATAGATGGAAAGAATAAAAGAACGAAAGAAAAGATAGACATGAATAGGCTGAGCTAGATAGCCAGATGAATACATAATGAATAGACCGAAATAGATAGACATATATTTGATATCAACTCTCCACAAGATCTGCCAAAAATCTCGATCATGGGCATCACGGCGCTAAACATTCTGAACATGTCTAACATCACAGCATCTGAGTTTTATAACGGTTTATAAGATATCTCTGTCCCCTGTTTGTTCTTTGATATCATGGGATGTCTTGCAATCTTTCCATGTGATGTTGAGCCTAATCTTCAGATGTGCATGTTGCATGGTTCTTAGTTCGAGAGCCAATCTTTTGGCGAGGTTCAATGTTTCAGCTTTGTATCCTATCTTTCAAACTAACACAGCAATCATCAGGGTCTGTCCGACGAATGAAACCTATGTTTATACATTCGTACTTCATAAACAACAACGTATGTCCTGATGAGTTGTTTGAGGGGTAATTGCAAGGATAAGATAATTAAGGAGAAAATTTAAATATTTACAGCCGATGAGAAGTTTGTGATCAGATTTTGTTCTCTGTCAGTAGCAATTCTGTAGCTAAAGTCATAGCTTGGTGCAAAATTAACCTAAGTTCTTGTTATTCTAAACTTTGGTGCTTATTTAAGAATAAACTATTATTTATCTATGTTTCATGGAATGTATCATTCTAAAGTGAGAATCTTGCTCTATTTATTTAAGCTGAACGTCTTCTTTTCACTGTCTATTCTGGTTTATCTGAGGCTGTCAAATCAAAGATCTGAAAGAAGCTTATTCGCACAATTTCGTTGTATAAATTCAAAATAGGACGTAGAGCAGTGAAAACAGTTTACTATATCAAGCAGTATAGATCAACCCCTATGTCATACTAGATGTAGTTTGTTATTTCATATCGGGCATTATCATAATATAGTGCATATGGATGTTATTTTATAATATGCAGCGTCAATTTCTTTTGAAACAAGACTTACTTACCTAGGTTAGACAAAAAACGTATCTAACGATGAGGGATCAATAATCATAACAATGCATGGTAGTCGTTTTTGTGTCACTTCTATTGAGTGTTCATACATGTGAATATCAAATCTGTCTTGTGATATCGGGAGGTCATTTCAAATACAGTTTCAAATGATAAAACGTATTCATATTCATTCTATCGGATTATGTATCCATTTCCTAATGATATATATATATATATATATATATATATATATATATATATATATATATAGGTGTATATGTGTGTGTTTGTGTTTATATGCGCAAGATGTCAACCAAAAAACAATACAACTGAACACAAAATGATGTATCAATTTAGCATAAACTTGCATTTCAAATTGAACATACAACGAAAAACTATTCAAAGGGTAAATTTTCAAAAAACAAAAGAAATTGTTTATTTTTCCCGACGTAACAAGGAGTAAATGTTGAAATTTTCAGTCCTCTAGCTCCATCAATGCGGTCAGTACGAGTGACACGTTCATACATAGTAACCCAGCCAGATCAACTTGAAAACTGAAGAAACCTATGTTGATAGTTTTGATTCACAGTTTTTCCAGCAAAGGAAAACAAATCCACTCTTGACACTACGTCGTTTACAATCTAAAGCGAAGATAAATCCAGAATGAATCACTCAATGGCATAGGAACAGATTTGCAGGCCCGTTGGGACAGGGGCTTGGCTCTTCGAGGGGTCCCTTCCAACATTTAGTGAGATTTGATTAAAATAAATATTTTTTCTATAAATAGAATGCACCATCCCTTACAGGGGGAGCAGTCCAAAGGCAGAATAACATCCGTACTTCACATAAATGAATCACCGTAGCATGTACGTGTGCCAGAGTAATTCATATAAAAATAACTCCTAAGATTATCTTTAAAAAAAGATCTTGCATCAAAAAGGAAATATCTAAAAAATTAAATACCAGCACAAGATTTTGGCATTGTTGGTCCAAAATAAACTACCTTAAAAGCATTATTTTAAAACATAAAAACCTTTCTTGATTGTGTCTAGTAGTGAACACACGCAAACCTTCATGGTTGGTGTCCGAATACGAAACCAGGATCGCCCAGGCAGACACACACACACATTGACGAACAGAGTGAGAATATTCTCTCGTCTCTTTAGCCGGTAGGTTGGGTGGACAATATGTGGGGCTACGGTGACTCGAATATTTATGCAATTCATGTATGTACATATATATTCTGCTTATTGTATAATATCAGTAGAAATGCTATGAACAACGCATGATTTATAAAGCTTTTGTGGGACAGCTTCCATTGGGGGGCTGGGGTGCGTTTTCCAATAGCCCGCTCTTCTTCCTCTTCCTCCTTCTCCTCTACCCCTCCCCCCACCAGGTACGGCTCCGGAATGACTGATTTTTTTTTCATTCTTGACTTACACGTAATAATTAAATAATTAATCATAATATCACTCAATAGAAACTGTCACATGAATAACGTCTTTAGGTAGCATGCTGTGTCAGAAGTGATCAATTAAAAAAAGGGGATATCAATGGATAAGTTGCTTCTCTCACCTTTTGTTGGATAGTGATCTCTAAAAGAGTCTGAATCTTCTCAAATAAACGTAAGTGCAGTTGGACACAGAATAGCATGAACTTACATTGCAAACTGACCCCCCCCTCACAAAAAACCTTTATTCTAGACATAATAAGGAGTGAAAGTCTAAATTTTCAATCGTTCAGCTCGAAACATACAGAAATACCCAACCGGACCATCAAGTCTGGATTTTTTAAAACTTAGTGATCAATTTAGCGTAAACTTGAATTGAACGACCCCCATCACTCCAAACAAAACCTATTTAGGGGCGGGTATTAAAAATGTTTTTCCTAGACATGATAAAGAGCTAATTTTGAAAATTACAGTCTTCCAGCTCTGTCGATGCAGCCTGTATCCATGATAGATAGATAGATAGATAGATAGATAGATAGATAGCCAACCCCTCAGACCAGCTCAAAAGCTAAAGAAACCTATGTTGACAGTTTCGGTTGAAGGTTTCTAATAAGATTTGTTATGATAGTCGGTCAGGATAATTAATGAGGGATTACGAACATCTAATAAGCGGGTATAATTGATTGAATTTCTTCTCACTTACGTTTTTCCTTTTTTTTTTTTTTGTTTATTAGTATAAACCAGTGATCCCTAAAATGGGTTTTGCTGCCTCTGAAGTGTTAGAAGACCCAAGAAGGCTGGGCGTTTGAAGGCAATGGGCTGCTGGGGCGTAGGAAGACAAAAGGCAGTGAGGCGAGCCAAAGGCGTAGAATACAAATCGATTCTTCCCAATTCATGAATATTTAGGTCTGAAAAGTTGATATTAAAGTAAAGCTGTTTGGCGTTCGAATATTTTCTGTGATTCTGTTTTTGAGAATTCGATCAACTTCAACTTATTCCATCTTCAATGGATCTTTTTTTTATTGTGCCGACGGGGACACTGATGAAATATTAGGTCTAAACGTGGGTCGTAGTCCGGAAAGTTTGGGAAACACTACAAAAACAGAGAGCCTGCTGATAACTAAGAGTCGATGTCCTGGATCCATTCTCTGCTTAATCGGTCATGGAATGTCTGAAGCCTGACTGAACAAGTGTTTAACCCCTTGTTTATGGCAGAAAAAGCTCAACCTTCAAAAATAACAAGATCCCATTAATCCTAAAGAGAAGGGTGTATAACCAATGCATCCTCCCAATAGTCACTTATGGAGCTGAAATATGGAACCTAACCAAGAGACTGACCCTTAAACTGAGAAGCATGCAACGTGCACATGAAAGAATTATGCTCAACCTCACATGGAGAGACCACAAGACAGCACTGTACATCTGGGAAAGTACAGGAGTCAGGGACATCATAGAATCCGTTAGAAAGCTCAAATGGGAGTGGGCTGGCCATGTTGCAAGAATGGCGGACAACCGATGGACATCGTGACTCACGACATGGACCCTCCGAGATCACATAAGAAACCGGGGCTGGCAGAATATTAGATGGAGAGACGAGCTAGACAAATTCAGAAAGTACTGGCTCCGCGATGCCCATGATAGAGAAGTGTGGCGAATCCTGGGGAAGGTCTGTGTCCAACGACGGAAATTAAAAGACTGATGATGATGATGATGATGATGATGATGATGATGATGATGATGATGATGAAGTTTAAAAGAGAGTTCAGTTAGTCATTCAACAGAAATAGTCACGTGGCCAACGTTCTTTGGCATCATTCTGGGTTGGGGGTGATTCTTTAAAAACTTGGAATAAGGGGTGAACAATGAATAAGTCAATTCTGTCGCCTTGTGTTGGGCCGAGATCCCTGCAGAACTTCTTTAAATTTCGATAAAATGTAAAGCATTGATTTAGCATAAACTTTTGATGATGGGAATATTTGAAAAAAGAAACTTTTTTCGAGATATAGTTGGAGTAAATGCTAAAACTCTCAGCCACCCAACGCCATATGCGTGACACTTACATATATAGCTAGACAGACTGAATAGCTTAGAAACTGAAGAAACTTATGTTGATAGTCTTGGTGGCAATTTCCGGAATGAGTCCACATCAATTGATTATGAAAGGTCTTGACTACTTTTTACCTCTATACTAGTGTTATTAGTTGCTTTGTATTGCAAATTTTTTGTTTGGGCCAATTACCTTCCATCAGTGAGTGAAAAGCATTGATTAGAAAATAAAGAATAACTGTGATGGGGTTCGAATACACATCACCATAGCAAGGGAGGCACCGTATAAAACCGGCTTGTTTTACCAATTGAGACACCAATACTTCAACAGGAGTTCAAATAGCACCCTTAAACTTATCACTCATTCTAAACATAGCCATGTTTGTTTACATTCTAGCAATTACAGTATTTAGTACACCCCTTCTTTAAGATAAAATATAATACAAATTATCATTTTTCATTTTTTACCTACATCTTAATTTTACGATGGATACACACATATTTATATATATATATATATATATATATATATATATATATATGCACACATAAGCACACACACACACAATTATATATGTATATATATATATATATATATATATATATATATATATATATATATATATATATATATATATGTATGAGTGTGTGTGTGTATGTGCGTGTGTAGGCGGAATATACACCACAAGTCGTACATATTAATGCAGAAATTCTCTATTCCAACAGTGCTTAATACTTAGAGTAGAAACCATAAATCGATTAGGTATCGATTATAGTGCCCAATATATAAAGTTAAGACAATATATCGATTATCTAATATATATATACATACATAAATATTTACATATACACATATATATATGCACATATATATGCATATGTATATACATATATATATATATATATATATATATATATACATACATACATATATATATATATATATACATACATACATATACATACATACATACATACATATACATACATACATACATATATACATACATATATATACATACATACATGTACATATTTATAAATATGCAGACACATATATATATATATATGTGTGTGTGTATGTGTGTGTGTGTGTATGACCTGTGTACGGATGTATATTATAATTTTTTGGACAATTGTGGAGTGAAATAACAATTCTGAAGATCATGAAGTCTACAAATGAGATTTCTGAAGTTTATTTTGACGTTTCGCCAGTTCAAACCATTAGTTACTATTTATCACACACATACACATATATATGTGCGCGTATGTGTGTGTGTGCGTGTTTGCGTGTGTGTGCATGTTTATGTACATAAAATATCAACGCAGATACATCAATAAGTTTGCTTTTACTGTTCGAACATACACATTCCGTTTTTTCTGATATAAAGGATTTCATTAAATTATCTAAATAATTCTAATCTTCACTAAATAAACATCAACTCATTGTGGAACAGAAAAACTTACTGCTGAAAAATAAGTCTCATCACATAGAAACTAATCAATTTCAATCATATTCCTTCGTAATTATATATTTTTAGTCATAAAATAAATGCTTGATGTTAGAAAAAAATGTTATCGAAATCTAATTTTCAATGTATTATTTTACCAATTTTACTGCTGACTGGGCACTAATCAAATATCGCGTTCAGAAAAATTATTTATTTCCAAAAAGAAGATAAAAACAAGTTCCTTTCGAGTTTAATTGAATTCTATGTATCAATATTGTAATCACCATCATCATCGGGAAGGAAAATTTTTGATTCTTTGTTGAAAAAATCCTGCGTCTTTTTTTTTTTTCTAAATTCTGCCTTGTTTTTTGCTCCTTAAAGTCTCTATACTCGACGTGGGGTAAACTTTACAAGATGATATAAACGACAGATTGCCGGATAGAGTAGATGATGATTTAAACCCAGACATCGTTCCATACCACTAAACCCTGATTCGTGGTTCGGCTTATAATTTATAGCAGTGAAATTCTTAATGACATCCCTGATACCCTGGAATATGCTTTAAGGGGGGGGGCATACCCCTTAGAGGTTTCAATTCAATTTGTATTTATTTCAGCAACAATTTACATACTAATAACAGAGTTAGCTATAAAAAAAAATAATTTAAAAATATAAGAGAGTCGCTTGGGACACATGGAATAACCAAAACGGTTTTCGATTTAAGCGCCATATATAGTTTATTTAAATCAATGTGAAAGTTGATAAGCTAGAAAATAGATTTATTACAATAACTGTTTTTGAATAATTGAGGCCATAAGTCTGAAGTAATTTTACAAAGTCATACAATTTGAATCGGAAAGAACAATAACAGAGAAAGTAATACAACACTGATATTTAAAAAAAGAATTGAAAGAAGAGAGTGCTAATAAATTCACATTGAGACACTTCAGGGCTCTTGAAATGCCCTAGTAATTATGAGAACCATGGTGACCCTGATATTCTAGAATATCTGTTGATATTGGTCAAGGTCCTGATGTTTTGTTGTTCAATTCCAGACCATGTCAGAGTCTGGACTTGACTTTGTTTTCTCATTGTAACAACAACAAGAACAATCCTCACCTATTCTAGAGGAGTAAACTATTCATTGTTTGTCTATCCTGTCACTTTAAGCCAAACCGATGTATAGAATGAACATTTCTTTAGCTTGATTCAAAATCAAGATCAAGTGATCGCTAGTCGGCTCTCTTACTGACTGAGCCAAACTCAGAGAGAGAGAGGGGGGTGGAGAGGGAGAAGGAGAGAAAATATTCGTGTTGAGTAAGTGTGCTTATCTCTCTTAATATTCCATGTCATCTGCATCCTTATAATAACAATAACAAAACATTATCCACGTAAATTCATGAAACGAGGAAGTAAGAACGGGGCATGGTTGGCCCTGCCTCTTTTAGACTCACAGCAAATTTACGAGCGCAATCAGATTGACACTTTATTTCTTTTGCATTTTCTCATCATAGTAATATCATCAAGTAATAGTGTCTGTTAGATGCTTTCCACTTGGTCCTAGTTATGATAAACAACGGAAATAGGAAGGGAGATGCGTGATGAAATGTAATCTGATAAATATTTATCGATGTTATAATAAATTCTCTGGGGTCTGCATTTTTGTAATTGAAAAAAAAAGCCCCAAATGGACCCAAACGCCTAAAATGTCCATTCTTTTCACAAAACAATACTTCCATAATACCTCCATACAGCTGTATTTTACAAGTATGAGGATCAATTAACTCAGAGGAGGTTTATGCGATCTCCTTCCTCCTCTTCTTTCCCCTCTCTACTACTACTACCACGGATGGTGAACGTATCATTGAACTCTTGGTTCTTGTTTTATCAGATGAAGCATAGACACCTGATATCAATTTTTTGACTAGTATTTCTTTCAGGTTATTTTTTATTGAATTTCGTCACAACCCACCCAGACCGTCAGTCAACGGCAGTGAGTGAACACCAAAAGATCTCGGTGAGACTTGAACTCACAAAGCCTGGTTCACCTTAACAGTTGTAAAAAGATATTAAGATAATAGGATTTTTTGTGCGTTTGTGTGTGTGTATAAACTACTTTGCACCCTCTTATAAAATTCTTCTCGGAGGCCTTGCACGCACTTAGGACTAGAAACTTTGATACTTATTAAACGTACAAAATATCAAGTCATGTGATATTCTCGCAAATAACTACACTCGATACGGAACGATACTCAACTTCAGGTGGGTAAGCACAAAAGGGTACCCAAGAGAGAGAGAGAGAGAGAGAGAGAGAGATGGTGGCAGGTGGGGGACTGAAAATATTTGAGGGATGTAAGTGTGTAGGTCTTTCCGGATATTTCGTGTCATATGCATTCCTCTAATAACAATAACAAAAACGCCAAGGTCACATAGTTGTACAGAGCATCACATGCCTAGAACATATTGTTAGAATATAGATAAAACAATTTGAAAATAGATATTATGTTGATAGATAAATTGAAAAGAAGATGAAAGACCCAGTGGTTTTATTCTTTGTATTCATAGCAGGATGAATGAAGAGTGAAACATTTCTACGCTACAACATTGAGTTTCAGCGATAGAAGCAGAGATTCCGTAATTGTTCCTGAAATTGCACATGGACATTTTTAGTGGGTAGATTTATTCTGTTTCCTCGATTTGTTCTGTGTCGTGCACCTACTGTTTCATTGCTTGAAGTCGTTAATTGTAAATGTTTCTAGTATATTTGGGTCATCATCTGATAGGGCTGTGGTTTCGAAACTGAGCTCTGCAGACCGCTGGGGATTCGCCAAGTAATTATCAGGAGTCCGCAGTTTAAATTTCAAAATGATACCATAGTTTTAAAATTAGTATTACTGAGTTATTTTTGAGAGTCTACGAAAAAGAAAAAAAAATCAAATATATCTGTACATTGCATAAATCTTGCGTGCATACCACCACTAATTATCTTAAAAAACAGATATTTTATCTAAGCCTATCTTTAAAAAAGAAAATAGATCTTCAATCTAAAATTATCTAAAAAAGATCAAGCACAAAATTTGGGCAGTGTTCAAATGTCTATAGAGACCCCAAAAAGGACTTAAAAAAAAAAAAGAAAACGTTCTTAGCAACGTATTCATTCCAATGTATATTTCTAAGACTGTAGCCCCTGGAGTGATGGGTGGACACATGTGCACACAGACGAGCAAGGATAGATAAATCTGTTGCTCACTTGACTGGTTGGTCGGATGGGCCATTAGAAAGGCTATGATTATTCGATAAGCTAAGCTTATCAATGTTCTTCGTGGACACTGATTTCCATCTTATATTTTTTTATAGTAAACATCACTTGGGGTCTGGAAATGTCTCAGAATGTTCGCCTAAATGAACAAATTTTCATGTTCACCTCAGAATACTGGTTGTGGATTTTAAATAATAATACACGGAGAGACAGTTTAGGAACTTAATTTTGCTCAGACTGAATTATTTACGGTAGTGAACGAAACAATGGTGATGGTCAAAAAAAAAAGAAATGAGCCCCGGGTGGGATTTAAAACCACACCTATTACGAGGGGAGCATATAGTTAGCGCTAACCGATTAAGCCATCAGACGATCCCAATAATCCTAAAAAGAAAGGTATACAACCACTGCATCCTCCCAATAGTCACTTATGGAGCTGGATTATGGAACCTAACCAAGAGACAGACCTGCAAAATGGGAAGCATGCCACGCACACATGAGAGAATCATGCACAACCTTACATGGAGAGATCACAAGACAGCACAGTATATCAGGAAGAAAACGGGAATCCGAGACATCATAGAAACTATCAAAAAACTTAAATGGCAATGGGTAGTCCATGTTGTAAGAATGTCAGATAACCGATGGACATCACGACTCACAACATGGATCCCCTGCGATCACATGCAGAACTGAGGCTGACAGAATACAAGATGGAGAGATGAACTGGACAAATTCAGAAAATACTGTCTACGCGACGCCCACGGTAAAGAATTGTTACGGATCCTAGGGAAGATTTATGTCCAACGATGGACGATAATAAACTGATGATGATGATATATTCTTTCCCATCTATGATCACTGGCTGGTTCTGTTAGTCTTAGAATTATGGGTATATAAATATTTCTACATATATATCATTGTTCCTATATCGACAGTATGATAAGTAATGGATGTTAGTATCTGACAGTGTGGATAAGGACCGAATTATCTACCGTAGTGAGTGAAACAACGCTGATGATCAGTAAATAAAGTAATGAGCTCCGAGTGTGATTTGAACCATCACCCTCACCATGAGAGCGTTCGAATTCCTCCCGGGGCTCATTTCTCTACTTTCCGACCATCGCCGTTGTTTCACTCACTACCGTAAATAATTCAGTCTGAGCAAAAAATAATTCCCTGACTGTCTTTCCTTATTCACATTGTCGGATACAAATATCCATCAGTTATCAAAATAATACATATAAAT
>OY735235.1:1040000-1057500 GCA_963457665.1 Thysanoteuthis rhombus
TCGTTGATTGATGTCACAAGCTCCGAGGATTCATTCAGTTCTCGTCGCTCGCAGCCAGGCCAGGCCAGGCAGAGTGTTTGGGTTAGGTGGTGGTTCGGGAAGGGGGCTTGGCTTGCGAAATTGGGCCTAGTGTATAGATTGGCCTCTTCTTTACTCTTCGTTGATCAATGTCACAAGCTCTAAGGGTTCATTCATTTCTTGTCGCTTGCAGCCAGGCCAATTCGAGTGTTCGGATGGTAGACTTTTTTTTTAGTAGTGTAGAGGTTGGTCTCCTCCTTTGGTGCATCAACCGTGTCGCCAGAGGAGGCTCTCCACATGGTCCCTGGCTGCTCACAGCACCTGATATCTCCAGACAGCCACCCATCTAGATACTGACCAAGGTCGACGTTGTTTAACTTCGTTGATCGTACGAGAACCAGTGCATTCAATGTGATTTGACCATGGGAAGCTCTGAAGAGACTAAGACTAAATTGTTCATGGATTATTCAACTTTTCATTCGGGACAACTTTTATTGAGTTCAGATCAACTCGGTTCTTGTTCAGCGCCGAACGCGAGCTTTTGTGCACAGGCAACATCAATAGAAAAATATTTGGTTTTCAGAGATTTTTGATTATTAGAAATTCGGATAAAAGATTGTGTACCTGTGATCTATGATTGATATGGAAATAAAACTCACTCTGATAACTACATGCTTTTGTTAATATATACAAATTCTGTCACGGTTAGAAGAGCAATTTTCCAGACTACACAGTAATCAAAAAGGGATTAAATGTAGAATTTAAACACCAAGCTACATAAAAGAAAAGGGGTTTGAATACTCTATCTCATCCATGAGTAAACTATATCAGATTTTGATTACTGTGTAATTTGAACATTTGTGCTTTTGACTTGAACCAATTTTCAGATCCGGATTCTGCATTTCTTCTTATGTACTAAAATCTTTTTAAAAAATTTGTGAATTTTTTTTTTTTATATATAAAAACGAATATCAACCGGAATGAATTGTTAGTATATTATCACAAAATTTGAAAAACTTATCAATCAAATTTCCGTAGCCCTATAAATGGCCTACCCGACCTAGCAGTCACTCGAGCGACATATTCGTCTATGTATATACCTGCGTCAATCTGGGTGAGTCTCCCGGCGTCCCTGGACATATTTTGGGGGCTACAACCTTGAGAATTCGCATCAGTATACCGGTAGGCACCATCTGAACAGGTTTTTGATGTTTTGTTTTTTTCACCAAACAAAAGTGTTTTTTGGGCTCGCTTTGATCATTTTGAACCTTCAATATCCAAATCGAATGCTGCTACTTTTTTAGATAATTTCAGATAAAAGATCTTTTCTTTTTTTTTTTTTTAGATAATTGTAGATCATTTCTAGATGATTACTTCTGGTATATGCAAAGGCAACGGTGATTCATTAATGCAAGGTAGGGATATCAACTTGAATTTTCATTATGGTGTATCCCGAAAATTTGCGCTTTTGCCTTGAATCAATCTGAAATACAGAATAGAGGTTCTTCTAATGGTTCCTCAAACGAATGTGAGAATCAATTTGATTTTTGTTCGGCGTCCCTTGACCATCATTCAGCGAATATCCTGTTCTGATTTTATTTTCACTTTCATTCTTATTGGCTGATAACCTTTGTGCGTGATTTCAAGGATAATCTTGGTTCATTTGAATCAATGACTAATAGATTTCTGGCGTTAAATCCGTCTCATAGTTGACAAGCGATACAATTCACAGTTGGAAATGAGATTGAAATCGAGGCTATAATAATGGTTGGAATTTGAGTGTGCATCGAATAGCAACGTGGGCTTCAAAATAGTGAAAACAGGTCTGGTCACTAAGAAGAAACCATCACATGACCGACGTATTTTGGCAGTATGTCATTTTGGGATGATCAATTGAAATTTGTGAAATGGGGACCAATGGATGAGTTATTTCTCTCACATTTTGTTGAGCAGTGAAAACTGAAAAATCTGAATTTTAAAAAGAAAAACAAACATCGATGCTACCTGGCATAAATTGAGGGATCATTTCATCTTGAACACTAAAATTGAACCTCGAACTCGAAACCGGGGTTAGAGAAAAAAAAAACTTTTTTTTTCTAGACATCATCATCATCATCATCATCATCATCAGTCTTTTAGCGTCCGTCGTTGGACATAGACCTTCCCCAGGATTTGCCACACTTCTCTATCATGGGCGTCACGGAGCCAGTACTTCCTGAACCTGTCTAGTTCATCTCTCCATCTAATATTTTGCCGGCCTCGGTTGCGCATATGGTCTCGGGGAATCCATGTTGTGAGTCGTGATGTCCATCGATTGTCAGCCATTCTTGCAACATGGCCAGCCCACCGCCATTTGAGATTTTTTATGGCTTCTATGATGTCTCTAACTCTTGTCTTTTCCCGGATGTGTTGTGCTGTTTTGTGGTCTCTCCATGTGAGGCCCAGCATTATTCTTTCATGTGCACGTTGCATGGTTCTCAGCTTACGGGTCTGTTTCTTGGTTAAGTTCCATATTAAATCTTGAGAATCACAAGTTTCAACTAGGAGCTAGTTAACCAGTCAGCCGGACCAATTTGAAAACTGAAGAAACCTATTTTGACATTTTTGGCCCACGGTTTTTAATGAAGGAGAAAATGAAACTAGGCGGGAAGAGGATTAGAAAGATGTTGTCAGACAAGTAGAAATGAGAACGAGAGGGACTGACACACACACACACAGGAATAAAATCAAGATACTCATGAGAAAGATAAAAACAAGATGTTATTAAGGCCCACTTCTAGCTTGCCAGGCCTGTTAAAGCTTCGTACTGCTTGCCAATGGTTACCTATGTAGGGGCTAACCAGGCTCGACGTTGCTTTGGTGATCATACAAAAACTGTGATTTTGACGTAACCCCTTTGCACCAGGGAGAGGTTGCTCAATCCTAGTCCTTGTGCTGAGAGGTGAACGAGTAGGAATCGAGAAACAAGTTTCAAGTATTCGGTAGGACTCAGCGGTTGATTGAACCCCGGCCTACCGAACTGGAGCCGATCATTCTATCATAGGGTCTCATTGATGGGTAAGAATGAGACGATGAAAATATTGATGAGAGAGATAGAGAGGTAGAGAGAGAGAGGTAGAGAGAGAGAGAGGGAGAGAGAGAGAAATGGGGGGTCTGGTTGGTCTCTCAATAACCTGACCAAAATCTTTTGGAAGCATACATTGATTGGCGTGATGAATGAAAAAAATGAATAGGGGATGATCAATGAATAAGTTACTCTAGTCGCCTTTTGTTTGGGTAGCGATCATATAAAAAGTTAAAATGTTCGAATATAGTGATTAATTTAGCATGAACTCACATTGTAAATTGAACCCCTCCTAAAAAAAACCTATTTAATAAATGTTTTTTGTTGACCTAATAAGGAGCAAATGTGCAAATTTCCAGCACTCAAAGCCCAGTGGTGCAATCTGTACGTATGAAACATATATACATAGCCAACCGGACTGACTTGAAAACTGAAGAAACCTATATTGACAATTATGGTGATAGTTTAGTTTGACGGTTTTCAAGTTAATAAAATTCTATAGATGAGAAAAACTGACAATATTTCAGCTCCAGATAGTACTACTGTAAAATCATCTTTTCAAACATTCGATTGTATACGCAAGATGTATTGATTTGTATTCTCTTGTACCCCTACACGATTCCCTGTTTTCAAACACTGCCTCCTGTCTCTTTGCCTTCAAGCGTCTCTCTTGAGTCTTGCAGTGCCACCCCCAAGGGGCGGCAGCACCATCTTTGGACGATAAATATGAGAAGGATCATTGAAATTCTAACTTTTATTTAGAGAATCAAATCTTTTCAGTCCATTTTTGGTTGATCAATTCTTCAGCCTCCCTCGGGTGTATAATTCAAGGAAATAGAAACAGGGTGACTTTTTTGCCATCCGCGTAAAAAATATGAGGCAAAACTTTTTAGAGCGAACAAAATGATTGTAAACAGGTCTGGTTATTGACATGGCCAACATCTTCTAACAGGACGCAGTGTTAGTGGTGATCAATTAAAAAATAGAAAAAATGGTTGATCAATGAATAAGTTGCTTTCCTCACCTTTTGTGTTTTTGGATAAGTCAGAATTTCAAAAAAAGAAAAAAGTGTGAATGCTGCCAGGCACAAACTAAAGGACTAATTTAGCATAAACTTACTTTGCAAACACCTGCTAAAAATCTATGAGGGAGGGGCTGAGAAGAAGAAGAAGAAATGACAAAGACATAATAAGGAATTATTGTTTCAATTTTCAACCTTCTAACTACGTGAGGCCAGCACATATACAAAGCCAGCCAGCTGGACCAACTTGAAAACTGCAGAAACTTATGTTGAGAGTTTTAGTGTCATTGACAGTTTCTTATAGATCGATGAGCACAACACAACAGCAGTTAAGTTAATTGCTGCAGTATGTCTGATGTGTATATAAGGTATAAGGCATGTGGATTTTCAAGTTCCTATGCCAAAAATGTGTTTGGTAGCGCTGACACAAATTTATTAGTGTCCAAAATCTTCAAAAATTCTTGAAATGATGATTTTTTTTTCTAAAAGGGTGTCTAGTGGAGTGCTTATGCGAATTTGCAAGGTTGTAAGCAAAATGCAGAGTCCGGTAGCGTTGACACAGCAAAAACAATCGTGTGAAAAGAGAAGAAAACCAGGCCACCTTGCTTTTGCTTGATCGGGTTGATGATTGTGGTCACGTTGATTCGATAGATAGATAGATAGATAGATAGACATACTGATGGTAGATAGATAGATAGACATACTGATGGTAGATAGATAGATAGACATACTGATGGTAGATAGATAGATAGATAGATAGATATATAGATAGATAGATAGATAGACATACTGATGGTAGATAGATAGATAGATAGACATACTGATGGTAGATAGATAGATTGACATACAGATGATACATAGATAGATAGATAGATAGATAGATAGATAGATAGACGTACAGATGGTAGGCAGATAGATGGATAGATAGACAGATAGATGGATAGATAGACAGACAGATGGTAGATAGATAGATGGATAGATGGATAGATAGTTATGAACAAACGATGAGGAATATAAAAGGTACCCATCGCAGAAAATTGCCTCTGTAGTGAATTAATTTTGTGTTAATGGTCTGATCTTTGAATCTTTGTGTATGACTAAGTTCAGTAAATATTTACGTATATACTTACACAGATCTATAGATAGATAGATTAACTGAGAGAGTGGGAGGAGGGGAGAAAGACAATGTCTGACAGATGCTACAAAGAATGTTAATTAGAAAGAAAGAAAGAAAGAAAGTGGAAGGGAGGAGAAGAAAGAAAGCGAAAAAGAATGAAAGATAGAAAGAGGGGAAGAAAAAGGAAAGAAGATGAAAAAAAAAAAGCAAGAACGAAAGTAACAAAAAGCATAAGTTTGACGAGGTGTCCACCATCCTTACGTCCATATCTGTGATTTCCTATTTCAAAGAGATTCTAAACGAAGTAGTAGCAGCATTACTAATTGTAGTAATGTTAAAGAGAAGAGAGGGAAGGAGAGACTGGGGATGATTCACCCGAAAATCTGACTTTTAAAAAAGTACAATCAAAAAGTAGATTTAACTTAAAGGAAGTGTACAATTCTTAGAAATAATTTGTTCTAGAGTCTCAGAACACGGTTATTCCATTAGATAAGTGGGCTTTAAAAGGGTATATGTATCATTTTTCTTATAAAATTAGCTGCAAATTGAAAAGATTAGCTGATTTCAGCCATTCTTGGAGACAGTTTTAGCTATTAATAACAAACGATACTTAGCAACAGTGCAAAAACAAACATCATCTATATATAACATAACATCTCTTATGACTGCTTGCAAATAAAACACATATCCCCTCCTTCCTCTCTCTTGTTTACAATAACTGAAACCAACCGAAAGAACGACCGAAGAGCATCTTATAGAGGTGTATGGGCACATGTAAAAAAACGCAAGGCCAAAAGAAAAAAAAAAAAGGAAAGAAAGAAAGAATACATTTATGAAAGAAAGATTACTAACTGAATTTGGTGAAGATAAACAGTATAGATAGATAGATTCAAAAAAAATTAAAGGCAGTTTTAGTAACAGATTGAGCCACTGGGATTCGATTCCTACAGCAGCACATTTTTAATTGTTTATAACCTTTACGCTGACTAGGCTAAATGATACATTAACTGAGTAATAACTGGAGATTATTTCAAATAGACTTTTAAAGTAATACAATGCTTTTATTATAATTATTTCTTTCGGATTATATATCCATTTCGTAATATATATATATATATATATATAGTACTTGAAAATTATTCCAAGAATATAAGTTTCAACAATCAAGAACAGAACGGACACGAAACAGACCGGAGGGCTCACGGTTAAGACATTGAGGAAATAAATAACAACGAAAATAACCCAACTAAAGTGCATACAATGATTAAAACACCTCATCTAACATTCAGACCAGATCTATATATCATTAAAGAACATTGAAGATTTGGACTCACCCGTCCTCGAACAATCACTTAAGTTAAACGACCTCGAGCCTTGCCAGTACCCAGATGAGTGTCTGGGGTATATCAATTGCTGTAAGCAATAAGGGAGTAAACCCTGACAGAAAATCCGGAGGGAGGGACTCCAAGTCAGTTGTTGGAGAAATCAAGAATCAGATCTGATATCTTTTGCAACCGTACTAATCTTCAAAATTATGAACCACTTTCTCCAGTGATGCAAATTTCACGCTTTTCGTGTAAAATTCAACACGCTTCTTGCTTCGACAGCGCAAACGAGTCAAAATTTAGCAACATTCTCAGCCAATCTTTAAAGCCATTTTATGGCAATTTTGGCCGATAATAAGCCATTTTAGATTTTAAAATTTTGGCGTTTCTGTCCGCTTTTTCAAAATTGATTTAGCGCGAACCAAATTTTTGAGTTGGCAGTAGTGCATTTCTTTTGAAATATTCAAGCAAGGCTGGAAGGGGGGAAAGCAGAACTTTTGTACAACATATCCTCCACACTAAGCTCACAGGCATGGCAGCTCAACGCCCTGAAGCTGTTAAGACCGTCTGCCAGAACGGAAAGAGCCATAGAAAGAGTCAACGTTTCTGTTCGGTTGAAAGCTGGAACACAAAACATGAACGCATCATTAAGTTTGCCATTTTGAGATTATTGTCCTTTCACGGAAGATAAAGTTGGCAACCACGTAAGGAAAAGTGATTTCGGCTGATTTCACCGGGAACGGCGTAAACTAGGATATATCTTTTTGAATGAGAGAATAGGAAAGGAAATGAGGTTTTTGTCAAATCCCGGTCAAAGTCGGAGGCTGGAGTTGACTTTGTTTTCCCACCGTAACAACAAGAATAAGAACAAAAACAGCGAAAACAGTTCCTTCCTGATTCGTGGGAGGCAACTTGAAGACAGGGTCAAGGAATATAAGCATCAACAAACCTACTTCTTATTTCCTTTGGAATCTGTAATTGTCAAACTTTATTCCAAGCCGGAGGCTGGAGTTTATTTTGTTATAATAATAGAATAACTAGAACAAGAACGACCTCCACCAAATTCAGCAGAGCAACTTTTTACCAATTGCATTTTCAATATCAAACTATAGAAAATGCAACCAGTAAAGAGCTGCCTTCCCTAAATTATATAAATAAACAGGCTTGGTTGCAATAGGGTGAAACTTCCTTGCTTCATTAAAATCTAAAAGGTAAATAAAACAGAATTCATTTCTCCATACAATATTATTCCATAACTATGATTCCTTTAACAGTAATACCTGTAAATGGGATTTGTAAACATTACCAAAACAAGTAGACACAAGTTAGCATTAGAAGTGAGGGTAAATTCTCCATCAATTTTAGCATACGTAACTGTGTCACTGTTATTCGTGCATGACGTCAATGTTGGTCTGATCATCATCATCTGTACTCGTTGTTACAAACGAAAATAAAGTCGAAACCCCATGATAGGAGTTTAACAATACTTATATCTCTTTTTTAACAAGCTTGAGATGTAGCTTTTAAAATGTCACTTGCATTAAAAGCAAAAGACGACAGAACCTTCTTTTGAGACTGTTCTAAGTTCTTCAATAATCATATCTATAACCGTCACCTTCGTGTTTCAAAATGAAAAGATATTGTCACTGTCATCCGTCGTTGTTGTTACATACGAGAATAAAGTCAAAACGTTTGGTTATAGATTAGAGACTGATCTTGCAATATCCTGGTTTACCATTTAGAATTCTCTACTGACTGTTGGATACTTTGTTTACCGATGGACAATTCCTGCAAAATGAATAGGCCAAGTCTGTCGCAAGAAAATTCGTGAGAAGTGTAGTTTAAGGTGGCTATTTCACAGCCTCTACAAACCTCAAATTAGATAGTACCGTTCTCTCTGCTATTCGGAAGTACAGCACTCCTATGGAAAAAACTTTTGTAAACCAGAATGGCGTAAAACAAAGAAGTAGTTATCATTAATCTACATGGGAAAATGTTTTTTTAGTCTTCCCCAACACTCAAAATAGTGATCATATATTGTTCGGTTGAATCACTAATGGTTTGATATTTCAGAAGTACAGGACAGGGTACGAGTGATAGAAAGAGAGTGCCTGCTGCCTCTATGGAGGCTCGCAGCAAGACAAACATTGAACGGTATTTTCTCTTTTGGTCTTTTTTCGTGAAAGCAAAAAAAAAATGGTGTAAAACGATCTTTCAAAAAGTTGAGAATACTTTTACCTAGGGATACGATTGAAGAAAAGTTTCCAACTCAACAGATTGCTTCCTAAACAGCATATATATATATATATATATATATATATATATATATATATATATATATATATATATATATATGTGTGTGTGTGTGTGTGTGTGTGTGTGTGTGTGTGTGTGTGTATGGTTGATTCGTTCATTCTAAAATTGTCTGTACCGTCCAAAACGATATGGTTCAAGGTCTTATCATTATTTACTGCGTTGGTTTCTTTCCTGCTTATACTTAGCTACATTAATTTGCACAGCAACACTTTAACTGCCCTACATCAAAACCTGCACCAATCAAAACCACACTATTCAAGGAATTCCTGGATTTCAATGATAAATACTGAAAATCCTTGGAAAAAAAATGCAGTTTCTTAGATTTCTTGAACAGCCAATTCGAGTCGGCTATTTTGAATGGCTGGAAGAGTCTAGATTTTTTTTTCAAAATTGGCTAAAACAAAGTATTCCATTTCTAAGTAACATTATATGCTCTAAAAACCCATACAAAGATTTCAAAAAGGATAAATATACAACATATTAAGATATTAACGTTCACAAATAACGTTATTCTCGATCTAAAGATTTAAACCTTATATAACGTTATCCTCGATCTAGAGGTACCGTTCTTTACATTACACACACACACACACACACATATATATATATATATATATATATATATATATATATGAGTATAATTATTCAATGTACTGACCAGTTATTAACAAAATGATGAAAATATTTTTTTTTAAAAGAAGAAGAGATTGAAGATTTTTATTCTTATCACTTTGTTAATATCTGATCAATACTTTGTATAATGATACTTTTAGAGCCTTTACATGGTGGAAATGTAATGCAGCTACTTTTAGCGTTTAAAATAACAATTCTCTTTAAATCTAGCCACTTTAGACCGATTCAAAACAGCCGCATAAGAAATCTAAGGAAGTACCTTCTTCCAAGCATTGCCTTATAAACTTTCAGGGGATAAATTCTGTACAAATATCCGATGGAAATAGATTTACGATCAGGTTTTAATAAAAACTCTCCATTTCCCAGATGTTTGAATGATTAAAATTTAAGCCAACCGCCAAGCTCGTGGAGATCCTCATTACAAACTTATTTGCGAGTCTTATGAAACGGATTAAAAAGTACTTTTTGCAAGGTTTCAATCTCTACTGGAACGTCATTTGATATGGGGTGTTATCTCTCGATTCTCATCATTTTGCATCCATGGTGATTTCGTGGCTCAGGACTAGCACTTATATCATTCGTGTAAATTGCCTCTATAAAATTAAATATATATTATAAGTACTATTATATTACACAACAATTTTACATGTATTGTTCAAGGATGAATCTCTATGAATACTTCTGTGAGCATTCAAGTAATACTCATACATTGCTTTGTAAATACGTCTATATACATCATATATTAAATATACCGGAACATTCACATGATAAACAACTTATAATCCCAACAAGAGAAAATCTCCACATTGTACCATAATCACAAAGTAGATGTGAAATAGGGAAAAAAATTAATGAATTGCATTGACAGATGTTGCGAAATAAGTGACTGGAGTGGCAAAAAACTAGTAAAAAGTGTTTTAATGTTTGGTGATTAAAGCTGTAAAGCTTTTTAGACTACATAAATATATTTATAAAATCCCCGGAACAGTACATGGGGAACAACTGATGATCCCAACAAGAGAAAATTTATACATTGTACCAGAATAGCAAAGTATAAGTGGAACAGGGTAAGGCACACTAAAAAAATTACATAAATTGCATTAACAGATATTGTGAAATGGGTGGTTGACGTGACACAAAAAATCTTTTCAAAAAGTTTCAATGTTCAGTGTTCAAAACTGTAAAGCTATATATATATATATATATATATATATATATTGGAAGATTCTGACACTCCTCCGAACCGACTATGAAGGACAAGATCAGAACATACGAATAACTCACTAAAATATAAAATATACCGACAAAAATATCTACACTTTCCAATATTACTTGTTCAAAGAGAGAGCTACAGTCAATATCTATATATGTGTGTGTAGTAAGTGATGTTTTGTATTTCTAGTAAAAGTTCCCGATATTTTCTGTGAATAAAGATTATACTTATATATATATATATATATATATATATATATATATATATATATGTGTGTGTGTGTGTGTGTGTGTGTGTGATTCTTATCAGTATAAAACATGTATATATATATATATATATATATATATATATACTTTATACTGATAAGAATCACACAGCATGTGTATATATATATATATATATATATATATATATACTTTATACTGATAAGAATCACACACACATATATATATATATATATATATATATATATATATATATATATATATATATATATTTGAGTGTGTGTCAATGTGTCTGTGTTCACGTTTGCGTGTGTAAATCGTTATTCTTTATGAACATCAAATAATGATAAAAGTCATCATCAATTCGCACAATATTTCAAAGTGGACACAACATGCTGAATATACGATTTGAAAGATATTGAAAATATAGTTCTGATATGAGATTTCGTCAATCCACATTTTGCCGGTGACAGGAATTCTTCTTTGTTCGATCAAAAGCAAAAATTGAAAGACAGAAAAGATCGATTCACATCGAATGGATGCAGAATTTCTATTCATTTTCTTACCCCTATTTTCCCGCCAAACAGACAATTGCTGAATCGCTATCAAATTAAATGTCATTTTATGAACCATTTTAAGTGACACGAATTCAGTGATGCTCTCTTAACAATGAACGTAAGAACCATTTTCCCTCCACAGTGTTTGGTGTGTAGAGAAGTTTCTGATTCTCTCTCTCTCTCTCTCTCTCTCTCTCTCTCTCTCTCTCTCTCTCTCCTTTCTTCCCACTTTATAAGTTGTGCACAGCTGCCAAAACACTGCTGAGATAACTGTGACAAATCAAGAACAAGCCTGATTGCTGAATGGGTCAAATACATTCCAAATCCTCGTACAATGAGTAAAAATGTCATCAAGATTGATTTTCTATTTCCTCATTCTTGTTGCTTTTAACATGGTATATTCTAAAAGTATCATCTTCAAGCATTTTGGTGCATTATTGTAGGAGAGACACCACCGTCTACCTTCATCAGTACGAGTATGGTTTATTTTTTGACTGGACAAGTAGCAATTCTCGGCCATTTGCTCCCAGTGGCTCTGCAAGATACGGAAAATTAGAATAATTTTTGGCAATCGAAATTTATTGGCTGATACAGGGGTCACAATGATAGGAAGCGACATCTAACTTGCGCTTCGTGAATCACTCCATCTAGTGCTAAACTATATCGTTCCAATACTAAATTCTAGTCAGTTGATTCACTAGTTGAACATTCTGGATTGTTCTCAGTCTATAATTGTTGCAATTAAATAACTGAAGTTTCTTGCGGCGTCATTAAAAATTAAATATACTGGATGATGGTGTGATTAAATTATTAAGTTATATTACGTATTTAGATGAAAAAAAATAATAAGTTTATCTAATACAAGTAAGTTAATAATATAAATTTGAAAGTTTATTTATATTCAGTAATTTTCTAGGTTCTAGTCTGTTTCTGTACAAATGGAAAAAAAGTTTATATTAATATTTTTTTTACATTATTTAGCATCGTGAAAGTGATGATACAACATTAACCAGCGGCGGAGACGAAAAAGAGCGGAAATATCAGAGAAGAGGAAATAAATATATAACTTTTTATAAATACAAATTACATGATTCATTATCTTTTTAACCTAAGCTAACCACATAAATGTGAATGCAATTGTCTCTAACTTTGAGAAGAGTCATTAACATACCAACTTTTTGTTCGGACAATCTAATCTCTCATGATGGGAAGGAAAGATTACAATGTCCGAACAAAAGTTGATGCGTGAAAGCTATTGTCTATAACCCTGAGAAGAGTCATTAACATACAAACGTTTGTTCGGATAATCTAATCCATCCTAATTGGGAAGGAAAGATTATATTGTCCCAACAAAAGTTGCTGTGTGAATGCAATTGTATCCAACTTTGAGAAGAGTCATTAACATACCAACTTTTGTTGGGACAATCTAATCTCTCATGATGGGAAGGAAAGATTAGATTGTCCCAACAAAAGTTGCAGTGCGAATGCAATCCTTTCTAACTTTGAGAAGAGTCATTAGCATACCAACTTTTGTCCGGACCATGTAATCTCTCATCATGAGAAGGAAAAGTTGGGTTGTCCCAACAAAAGTTGCTGCGTGAATCTTATTTTCTGACTTTGCCCTGAACAAAATTCTCATGCACTGACTCAAATAAGTTCAGGAAGCAAAAAATTATGACAGGGTTTCTCAAATTTTTCACAGTCACGAAATCCCTGAGACTGAGCAAAATAATTTTAGAACACACACACACATATATGTGTATATATATATATATATATATATATATATATATATATATATATATATATATATATATATATATATATATATAGCCTGGGAGGCTTCATAGATTTAAACACTGAACATGAAAAATTCAAAGATTTCTATGTGTCACTTCAATGACCTATTTCCCAATATCTGTCAATGCAATTTATGTAATTTTCCAAGGTGTTTTCTTCCTATACTTTAACCGTTTCGGGGATTTTAAAAACGAAATAGTTATAACATGGCACCTTAGCAGCATTGACCAAACATCACCTCCTTTCATGATATTGTTTATGACTTACATGTAGTTTGTCATGACATATGAGGTTTCTGTATGTATTGCATATTGATTTCTTTCATACCATATAAATTTTTTGAAAAATATTAGTATATATATATATTGGTCCAAGTTACTAAGCATAAAATCGGAAAACTACAAAACTATGTTTCTTATTTTGCTTCTATACTACATAATTTATTCGAAACCATTGTAAATGGTTTATTTCTCAGAATTAGCCACGGAACACAGGTTGGGAACCCCTGGACGATACGTTTGTATATCCAACGTACGGATTTAGATGTGTGTGCAATAGGAGGTTTTCCGTTCCCAGAACAGTGCGGTTGGAGAACCTATCATGGTAGGCGTTGGGTGAGGTAGCCTGATGGAATCCAATCTCTCTACAGGCTTCATCAATCCTACTCTTCATAGAGTGCTCATCAGCATCAATGCATTTCCATCTTTTTCTAGTATGACTCGGCCATGGGTTGAACCCACGACCTACCAAGCCAGAGATGAACACTTTACCACTGGGCCTCGTTGATCAGTTTCCGCGTTATATAATCTCGTGAAAGATTTTGCGTCAACATGTTTACGAAGAACCACCGGTTATTTCTGCACCAAGTCTTGCAATTCCAAGTCGAGAATTGGCTATGAAATCATCGAGTGCCGACGAATTTAAAGAACACACAGGTTGAAATACATAATTAAGAAAAGATTGAGAGAAAAATGCTGGTATTGCAAGAGTCTTCTACAGGGCTACAGTGATATTAGACGGATGCTTCTCGTGAAACTTGTTGAACAACCCGGTCCAAATCCGATCCTTCCCCCAACCCAAAAAGTACCAGGGGGAAAAAGCCCACGAATCGTCGGGTAACTGAATTTACACAAGCTAACACAACAAAAGTTTAAGTTATGACAGTTGAAGGTAATTAGAACCCGGGCACAAATCCACAAGTAATACCAACGGATAGACTTATTAAATTAACGCTGTTTTTTTTTCTCAGGAAGCGGGTCCTGCGTTCAGGTGGACTTAGACCCTCTGCAGGCCGGTAAGCAAGAGCCAAACCTCATGGCGGTGTTGTTCACTGCTTCCGTGTTTGTTTCAATAAAGAGTTCCCTTCTCTAAATAAGGTGAGGATTATTCATGATCTTGTTGTTCTTGTTCTTGTTACGGTGGAAAAACAAATTCAACTCCAGCTTCCAACTTAAACTGGGGTTTGAAAATATAACATCCGAATGAGAGGCACCTCGGAATAATGGTTTGTAAATTAGTGCAGCACACTATTACTTCAATAGTGAAATCAATTGTGAACTTGTGCTAGACTGAGCTAAGCTTAATAAGAACCGATGAGGAAGTGAATCAATGTAGGTATTCAGGAAGGTTGGTTGCTGACCTCTAGTGTCTTTTTGAGGGGTTGATAAAGAAAAAAAAAGGACCTTGAGTTATTATGTCCCTTATCCTCTCAGTTAATTTCTCTGTCGTATTCATTCATTTTAGGAAATTGTTTTTTTCTCATTCCAACATGGCAGCCGTTTGAATGCGGCTTATTATTTTTAGGGTAAGAGTTTAGGGTTAAGTTCAATATTTTTAATGATTGAGATTAGGTTCTTTGATTTGAAATTCGTCACTAGTGCCTATTATTCTGCATTTAGGACGACGGTCTGTTTAAAACAGGAAAGGTAACATTCGTTCTTTTTTAATAACTAAATTCATTCAAACTTAGGATATAAGCCAGAGATCAGTGATGGAAATAGGTTTTGGGAACTTAACATCTGGTTAAGCTTGGTTTGGGGAACTTTGTATAGGGTAATGTCTTCTTTGGACATTAAAAAAACCTGGAAATTGAGAAATTGGTACGCTCCAAGCCTCCATGTACCCCCATTGCCATCACCAACAGAAAAACAGGACAATAAGACAAATATAAGAAAAGGAATATTGGAAGTAACAAATCGATAAAACGGTAGATTTGACAGAACTGCAATTGAGTTCGAAGATTCTGAATCATGGAGTTAAACAGTTGGGCTCATGTACAAGCAAGATTATGGATTTTGCAACTGACTGATAGATAGACGGATAGATACATAGATATGAATAGATATGACCAGATAGACAGATAAATAGATGGATAGATATGAATTGATAGATAAGTAGGTAGATAGGAGCCAATTTGGATCGATATATAAAAATATATTGACTGTGATAGATACTAGCCAAGCACTTGACATGAATAGGCAGATACGGATAGAAATATATATATATATATATATATATAGGCAGATTTTATGAATGCATGATATATACATATGTGTATATATATACATATATATATATAGAGAGAGAGAGAGATAAAAGCGTACTTCGAGTAGACTTGGATAGATAGATAGATAGATAGATAGATAGATGGAAATAGAATTGAATAATTTGGAAATCTTCTGCAAGATTGTGTAGCACCAATTTTCATCAAAGACATATGTTTTATTTTCACATCTTTACACAGTAAACGAGAGAGGCAATAATACTGTGAAAACATTTGATCACCAAGGAGGATCGACATCATACTAATGCATAGGTTAACACGTGTTCAAAGTAGAACACCGGTTATTTTCACGAAAACCCTGGTTCACTCGCGTCGAAATTACCTTATACCAGCAAAATGATTCTACATGGAGTGAAACCAATGGTTTCCTTTTTGGATCATGCTTGCAGTAAATGCGATCCCTACGGAGGATCGCCATTATATGGATGCGTGGGCATCAACGTGTTTACGAGAAACGAACGGTTATTTTTATGCAAAGCCTCGAGTCGAAAATTAGCTAATAAAGAATGCTTTGGCAAAATGGTCTCCACATGAAACGAAACTCATTGTTTCCCTTCTCGGATTATGCTTACTGTAAATACGAAGGCTCAAATGTCTGAGCTGACAGAATTCTTCCCCGGTTCACTTGATACCGGATGAACCCAGATCCTTGATTGACAGGCAATGCAACTGAGTAAGTATGTATGCAGCAACCGACAGGAGGCTTCAATGTACTACAACGCTGAACATTTAATAGTGTGCTTTTTACAATAAACACTGTGTATGGCGTTTTCAATTAGGTTTTGGTCTGATGATTCCGGCTACATCTTGTCCACGGTGCCCACGCACTAGTTTTACTTCATCTCAGCTTTGGAGAGATCACCTGATGGAATCTTACTTGGATAAATGGTAATGGACTTTGGTTCTTTAAAGAGAATGCTGTACAAACTGCCCGATTTCTACAATCGCCTTTTTTCATAGGCAACCATTTACATTGATATGAAAGGGTTATTCGGAGATAGATATAAACAGATTGGAACGGTGAGCGACAAGAATAATATATATATATATATATATATATATATATATAGAGAGAGAGAGAGAGATAGAGAGAGGGAGAGAGGAAGAGAGAGATTAATTGATAGATAGAGGGATAAATAGAGAGAAAGAGAGGGATCGAAATTATTCATAATGTGAAAAAACATGTATACACAGGATTATGTATACACATCAAGTGAAAGATGTGTATAAATATATCTATAGATTGTACGAAAAGATGGAATATGTACTGATTACGAGGAAGATGTGCCCAAATTTAAAGAGAGGTACACAGAACAAAAAAGTTATATGAATAGAGTGTAGAATTACATGTATATGTCATTGAGAAATTGATATATAATCCAAGTTAATGCGTTCTGTATATTCACCATGTATTAACAAGAGGTTATTTCAAATAAAGTTTGAAAGTAACATATATATGTATATATATATATATATATATATATATATATATATATATATATATATATGTATATATATACAGAGAGGGAGAGAGAGATGGAGAGAAACAGACAGAAAAATGGACAGTCAATGAGTGGATAGAAAGCTGTAAAAGACAGAGAGACAGGCTCGCAGACCGAGACAGACACTGAGTTGTGTGAGGAAAAAAA
>OY735235.1:1062500-1067500 GCA_963457665.1 Thysanoteuthis rhombus
TCAGATTTTAGTATCACAGTGTTTCCCAAACTGTGTGCCGTGGAACAATCACGTACTGAAACTTTCTCTCAAGTGCAACATTAGTTTTTTCCAAAAACAAAAACATGTATTTTGAGCCTTGAACATGTCTAGTACGGGTATTACGTCTGTCTCGCCTCCTCCGCATACATAGTTGCAGATGATTTTTTTTTATCAATAAATCTTGTGAGTTCTTAATATTTTTAGCGATAGACAAAGTGGGAATGGTGACAAGTCCGTGTATCAGAATACTTCAATTTTTCTAAGTCACTTATTTCCCAATATCTATCAATGCAGTTTATGTAATTTTCTTCAATGGATTCTACCCTGTTCTACATATACTTTGTTATCATGGTACAATGTATAAATTGTCTCCTGTTGGAACTATCTGTTGTTCTCCATTCATCAGTTTTGGGGATTTGAAATACAAAATAGCTTTATTAACATGGTAACCAAGTAGTTAAGATCAATTACTACCCTTTCTTAAAATGTAGCTTTTGTCATACTTTAGTTTGTCATTTTATATATGGTATTATGTGTATTGAGAATCAATATCATTTCATATTACATATCATTATATACATATATATATATGTGTGTGTGTGAGAGAGAGACAGAGGGGGACAATACAAGAATGCTTACTGTAACAAATCATTCTTTTTGTTCTGATATTTTCATTTCATTTGCATATTGTTGGATTAGCCATAATCCGTTCGAATACATTGATTATATATATATATATATATATATATATATAAGAAAACAGTAATAATATAAAACAGGCATGAGTGTATGTATTAATGTATTAAATAGATCTTTGTTGAAAAAATGCTCAATACCATAAGTAGAGCGGTTATTAAATGAGTAAAGATTTTTCACTGGTTCATTACCGATTATTGATTCCGTTTCACTTTTCAAATGAAATACTTTCAGAATAAAACAGAATATACAGTTGGTTATGAAGTATTGTAAATTTTTTTTTTAATTTTCTCTCTCAATATTTGTGTGTGTGTGTGTGTAACACGCTGATTTACACGCCGATTGGCATGGAAGTTCTAACCAGGTCAAGCCAACTAAAGGGTTTGTGTTAAATTTTCTTTTTAGGTCATGGCCCTCTTTTAGGTCCCTGCCTCATATCTGCGCCTAAGACTCGTTATAGCCTTGGGCCTGAGGCCTTCGCCTGAAGTGCCTCATGATTTATATAGCATTGTCTGTCATGCATCTTTCTCTTATCTCATCACAAATGAAAAATGATTTGAGAGAATGTAAAGGTGACTCCTTTTCATTGTTCAAATACCTATTCCAGAAAAAGGAACAGGTTAAAATCGAAAAGTCATTTGTTCCCGAAGAAGAGAACGGTGTAAGATTCAGAGTTAAACAGATTCTTTCTATCATGTGCCGAAAATCGATTTCAAACATATCAGGAACTGACCAAAAGACAGACCCTCTTATGGAGATGCGTGTAGAGACATCTAACAAGTTAAAAATATTAAAAGAGAAAATCACCACCAAATTGGCCAGCATGCTTCCATTAACAATTTTTTTTTCATGCGTGAACAATATTAATAACGATGACCGTCACTGGTTGACTGAAAAGCTGACATACCCAAACAATGCTACCGACTTTCATTCTTCCACTTTTCTGAAAGTGAGGGGGAGATAACTGTGTTTTTGAGAGTAACGTCCCTTACAAGATCTTGACACAAATTGGCCTGACATAATGATCAGACAGGTTATTTTGACAGGTTGTGTCGCAACTTCCTGATAGTCCCCTGTGGAACTAAAACATGGAACACAACCAAGATATTGACCCTTCGAACCGAGAATCATGCAATGTGCACAAGAGAGAACCATGCTCAACTTCATCATGGAGATATCACAAAACAGCACAGTACATTAGAGGAAAAAGGGTATTCAGAGATATCAAAGATTCCTCTAAAAAACTCAAATGGCAATGGGCAGGCCATGTGGCCAGAGTGTCAGACAACTGCTGGGCATCACAACTCACATCACTCAGGTAATAATGGCGCCTCAGGTTTGCGATAGACTGGTCTTGAGAATCTTTGGGAAGGTCTATGTTCAACGTCGGACATTAAGATAGTGATGAGGGGGAAGATTGTTGAGAGATTGATCTCATTTGACAGTCTTTTAAGATTGCAATCAATGATATCGTACTAATTCATCCATAGTTGGACTTTCAGGTTCGTTCCCTACTCGCTAAAGCGTTTTGTTTTACTTTTGTTTTGCTCCAGTTACCGAACGAGTTGATTTAAAATGAATAGAAGGATTGTCTATCATTTGAAGAAGGATTGCCAACATCCAAAAATATTTTTTCGGTCAGTTGAACACCTTAGTGTGAACAACGTAAACAACAAAAAAGCGTTCAGTTGCCTGAAAGACTGTATGAAACAGAAGGATATCCTCAAGACGCAGATCACTTGAACTACAACGCTGACCTTCACGTAAACATTGGCTCTCAAAATTCTTGATACAAGAAAGCTTCAACGGAAATAAATGTTAATTATCCATACCTCGCATAGATGAATCATCGCACTTCACGTGTTTATCTGAACTAATTATCTGAAAGATTACCTAAAATTTACCTAAAAAAACACAGCGAGGGTTTAGCATTATTTGTCCAAAGTGGCAAAAGACATCCAAAAAAATAAGTTTTTATATCAAAATTTTCAAATTTTTCACTATATATACTTAAATCTGCTTTAAGGTTATTATTCTGGAAATAGAGAACATAAAGGAGAAATTGCTGTGCAACATTAGGTTTCCAATATTCTACAAAAATAATACGATTACAAAATGATTTGAATTTCACCGCCATTCTTTGAAGGCAAAGGCACACTTTCAGGTTGATACAAAAATGATTGCTGTTTTCAATACTCAAATTTAAAGTAGAATATCTCAGCTAGAATAAAAGTTAGTAATCGAAATAAGAACCTTCACAATCTACACATCTTTGCAAACTAAAAAAACATTATTTTTGGAGGCATAGATTATGGCATCCTGGAATCAATGAATCCTGCTAAGGCGTTTTGAGCTGCTGCCTGGTTGCTGAAGACCTTCCTTTGCAGGAAATGATCGAAATGCTTGAAAAAGTAGCAGTCGATCAGAGAGAAACATGGTGAGTAAGATGGGAAAAGTAGAGTTCCGTGGTTTTGCTCGTTCAAATTCTGCAGGATCAATTACATGACACGCGAATTTTCTTTTTTTAATTTTTGTTCCGGCTCAGTCACGTGACATGCCGAACTTTTTCTGCTTTTTTCACTTAGGTGGAAAAATGTTGGAAAACATTTGAACGTCCATGTTCAAGTCCTCTGCCCCCTCTCGGGTAGTTTTGTGTGAGTCTGACTCAATACAGGTCTTCAATTGGATATCGCTAATCACAGAAAGACGTCCATATCTTCGAGGCTCTCGTCTTGGTTTTGATTTTTTTTTTAGACCCGGTTATTGTTAACAGTCCCCTGACCAAACGCTTGGTTGATATTGCAAGAGGTCTTCGCTGTTTGAAGTCCCATTTTGAACTCATACGACAACATCTTCTTGATTTTTCTTTTGCCCCATCTTTGATGTGACAGCATCGAATAAACCAGAGTAAACAGTGAAAAGAAAATGTCCAGCTTGAATACACTGAGCAACTTTGACGCCTCAAAATGGTTTATTGGGTGAAGATAGTTAAATAATAGTTTATTCAAAAAAGAAAGCATCAAAGTTTACAATAACGAAAGCCACAATCGTATCTGCACAAATTTGATAGTTATATTATATAATCTCATATATATCCTTTTAATTAATTGGTGCGTTTGATTGGCTTAAATGTGCGCTTACAGCCAAGACGGATTAAGTGTTGCCTCCATTCAGCGGGAATAATAAGTAAGTGACGCATGCGCACTCATTGGTTCTTTGATTATAGAATCAAAGAGTGCAACTTGGTTCCAGACTGATTCAGGTAATAACCATAAAAATATCAATGTCTAATTTGATTACTCTCGGGATTCATATAATAAAATCCAGCATGTTTACGTAAAGAAAACACTCCCACGTTAACAGATAAATGCTGACCTAATAAAAGGAAATCGTAGATCCCATCCATATATGTGCATGTGTGCGTACACATTATATATATATATATATATATATATATATATATATATGTGTGTGTGTGTGTGTGTGTGTGTGTGTGTGTACGTGTGTACGTCAGATGAATATATATTTATATATGTATTTGTGTGTATATCATATATATATATATATATATTTGTGTATGTGTGTACATCAAATGAATATACATATGTGAATGTTATATATATATTTGTGTGCATGCTATATGTCTATACGTGCATACATTTGTGCGTATGTTTTATACATATATGTGAGTGTGTGTGTATGTTATATACATATATATATATTTGTGTGTATGTTACATATATTAATGTGTATGACATATATATATATATATATATATATATATATATATATATATATATATATATATATATATATATATATCCCCTGCCTTACACAGAATTGGAGGGTCAGTAAGGCTAAATTTAAGCGATATATCTATTTGCGCACTATTCCCCATCCACCAGAGTGCTCTATTCCAAAGTTGGACGAGCATTGCTTCTAGCTTATAATGAACGAGTTACCTTACTTACAGAGTGCCCAACCCTGAATAAGGGAGTGTTATACACACATACACACACACACATACACACATAAGAAAATTAAAATGAACATACAACAAGTTTGTGTAAGTATATTGATGCATCAAGTAGAACTTCCTTCAAAGAAAATGTCTGATACAATCGGTAGAGCGTTTATAAAATGATTAAAGATTTTTCAATGGTCCATTACAGATTGTAGAATGCATTTATTTGAAAATCTCATATAAGTGAAACTGGATAATCAATCAGTCATAAACCATTGAAAAAATATTCGCAATTAATATATATATATATATATATATA
>OY735235.1:1072500-1087000 GCA_963457665.1 Thysanoteuthis rhombus
AAAAAAGAAGGAGAGGAAATTCCTGATTCAGAAAAAACTAAATCACACTAGCTATCGGCAACCAAAAATTGAAACTCAATCGTCAGTTTCCTTGTTAATCCATCTCTTCAACAGATTACGTTGCTCGTCTGAATATAAACTGAGCACATTTAATAAACAATTCTTTTTTTTTTCCTGCAGGTACGCAAGAGAAACTGTCGAGCACGATTTTTTAGCAAGTATGACAAATTAGCTAATGTACCGAGTTTCATTCTTGATTCTCAATTTCCTAATACGCTGTACGAAATAAAGCTAAGGAGTCTGTTCACAGAGTTTAGTGTCTAGCCCATCTGCCTCATGCAAAGAAGACACCAGGTTCGATTCCAGGTATGAGTGAGGAAAGGACGGATAACTCTCCATCGGAAAACACTACCCCAGGCACTCGACCTCTAATTGTGTTTCCTTAAGCTGTGTGATTAACATGGAGGTATCCCTTTGGTCTAATTTCATCTTGCCAAGATGGTGATGATGAGAACTTGTAAGAATAAAGCCCTTGTCTCAACCAGACTTGAGACTTACAAGGATCACCAAGCTGATTCATGGAAAGGAAACCGGATCTCCGTTACTAGTCGCGCACCGGTTGTTTCTTAACAATTTACCTTTTAAACAAAAGTAAGCTTGCTATTAATTCATTTTTGCTAATATTGAACAACCACGACCGCTCAAGTCGGCAAAATGTTCTATCCCTTTGTGCGCATTTTTGTGTCCCAGCGCCCTACGCTATACTCTTGAAAATCAGCGCCAGTACTCCACTAGACTCCTCTAAAAAATAATATTTTCTTGTTGGGTGGGGAAGTCGTTTTGACATTTTAGGGGCCTTATTTTAACGGGTGTTGTTTATCAATAACATCTAGATTGTCTGGAATTTATTCTGATAATATTTATTCGTCGAAGGAATTTTGTTTATGACTTCAAATCTTGACGCTACGGTTGTTCATTTATTAACTGTGATGGTGAGACTTCTTTCAATTTATTTTGGGGTTTTCTTCAATTGCAACTCTTCGTCATTCTACGGTCGTTAGTGAGTAGTGTGAATAAGAAAGAATAAAACTCTAGCAAGATTTTAACTGGCATCCATTTTCCTCGGATAGTCAGCTTGTCTGGGGCAGCTACCTTTACGATTAGGCTACATAGACCTACCAGTAACAGAAGTTCAAATCTAACTATATATAACTTTCATACTTACTTACGCCACCATTTTCGTCTACATAAACTAGTAGTACCTAGCTAGCCCTTACGGTGGCTACGGCATCAGCCATCCTTACCCTGGCTTCCCATATCACAATTCTCCCTTGTCTCGGCTTGCAATGTGTGAATTGGACTTGGAGCCACCCAAAGTGGCAGCACTAACTTCACAGTTCTCACTTACAGCAAGTGACATTTACAAACAGCCATCCATCGTAGTACTAACCAGGTTCGACGTTGCTCATCTTCGGTGATCGCACGTGAGCCGGTGTATGTAACGTGATTTTGGCTGTAAGTGACCAGTTGAATCGATAGAAAAAACATTCGATTTTGTCTTAATACGTATCAATAGCTAGAGGAAGAAGATATGGATCCATGTCTTTGCGAAGAGCATTAATGCAATGTGAACGCAAGCAATCTTAGCCAGGCTCACCGATTTCACTGTCTGTACGTTAACCGTTTGACCACTCGCACCGCCTTCCGGAAGAGTAAGCGTTCGAGTAAAATCCATATAGCAGTTCAAAAGTTGATTGCAGGAGGTCTATTACTGACTCTACGAACTTGAACTTGGAACAAAAGCAGTAGAAGCAGCCCATAGAATATGTTCCTTGTTTGGTAGTCTCACTGTTCGAAAACTCTCTAGCAAGTTTTCAACTGGAAATGCGTCACTCGAAGATACACCTCACAAAGGACAGACAGTAGGCGTTGATAATGACAAACTGAGGATTTGTATTGACTTTAATCCGCTTTAAAAGTGACAGATGCTTGCATTTAGGTTCAATACAAGCGATGAAGGTGTACGTTTGCACCTGCATAGCGTTGGAAAAAGATACCCAACGAACTTGGGGTAATAAAACAAATATAATGTCAAAAGGTCTGGTTTGACGCTTGATAGAGACCGTCACGAGACCAATGTCTTTTGGCAGCATGCTGTGTCGGGGTGAACACTTCTAGTATTAAGGGGAAGAAGGGTTAGTCAATGAATACGTTACTTTTTTCCACCTTCTGTTGGACAGTTATCACTAGAAACGTCCAAATGCAGAATGATGACCCAGAGTCTAATAAAACAATTTGAAATAGGTCTGGTTGGTCGTACAATAGAAATTGTCACATAACCAATATCTTCTGTAGTATGTCGTGTTTGGAGTGATCAAACAAAAAAAATTGAAAAAGGGGTGATCAATGAATAAGTAACTTCTGTCGCCTTTTGTTGAGCAGTGATTACTATGAAGAATGCCATCTAAGAAAAAAATAGAACGAGCGTGAATGCTGTCGGACACAAACTAGGGGATCAATTTAGCATCACTTGTATTGCAAGATGAACTCCAAACAAAGAGATATTTGGACTCAAAAAACAAAGAAATCGTTTTCATTTGTAAATATAACAAGAGGTAAATGTTTAAAATTTCATCACTCTAGCTCCATTGGTATGGCCTGTACGCGTGATTCATACAGAGCCAGCCAGCCATACCCACTCAAAACTGGAAAAAAACCCTATGTTGATTGTTTTGCTGACAGTTTTGGTTGATGGTTTCTAGTATCATCTTGATTTATTTATATTTGATGAGACATTGTCAACCATTCAATGGAGGAGATTGGAGTAAGTGCATTGGGATACGGTACTCACTTGTTTTCTATTATTTTTATTTATTTTTTTTTTTTGTATTTTCAATGTCTACTAATAGAGACAGTTATCAGCTATCCCTTGTCAAATTATCCACGGTAGCTTACAGAACACCAGCTGCACGGGTTCCCTTTGGCTCATGCCCGTTATACCCAAGCATAAATCCTAGATATGGCCTAACAGTATACTTGGTTCACCCAACCCAGCCTTACAGTATAATTAGTTCCCAAAGCTTATTTACAACGCTGCAACCGTAATTTTCCACTCATCTTAGTTGCAATGAAAAGTAACTAAATTTACGATGAAAGAAGTCAATAAGTAGAATCTGTTAAACTAAGTCAAATGACCAGATCAACCTCCTTCAGATAGATCTCATCAGGCACTGTATCATATTGTAATAAAACTATCAGGAAAAAAAACAATATTATTTTACTTACCCAATATATTCAGAAAGAGAAACATTTGAAACCAGAAATTTCTCTAATGAATCACACATTAAAACATATATGATTAAAATCTGTAATTATTTTAAGCAACAGGTCTGTTTAGTCAATAAGTAGAATCTGTTACGTGCCCAACGCCTTTTTGGTAAAATACCGTGCTCCGGGTGATCAATTAAAACATTGCAAAAAAGGTGTGACCAATGAATACGTTACTTCCTTTGTTCTTTGTTGGATCATTAAAAAGTTCATTTTTTTCTATCTAAGTGACCAATTCGGCATAAACTTACACAGTAAATTAAACCCCTAAAACCCTTTTCTTGGGGGATGGTGGAAAAAGTGGTTTATCAAGTCATAATAAGGAGAAAATGATCAATTTTTCTTGGCCTCTAGCCCCATTGGTACGGTCAGTATGCATGACACATGTATTCATAAATAGATAGCCAGGCAGTCACTTAAAAACTAAGGAAACTTATCTTGACCTATGTTTACAGTTTTGGTTGGTGGTTTCAATATGTCTACTTGGATAAATACGTTTTTTTTTTTTTTAATAAAACGTCATGTTCCCTTAGTTTTGATGTTTGTCCGACTGGGTGACCGACTATATATATGTGTGTTAGGAGCTAGTGGGCTGAAATTTTCAACATTCTCTCCTCATATTAACGTTTTTCTTGTTTTGTGAGAATTCTGCCCTAAGCAAGTTTTTCAGTGGCGGGGTGAGGGTGCAACTGTTTATGCTGCACATATCTCTTAGTTTGTGCCCGCGTTCGTTTTTGAAATTTCAGACTTTTTTCAATGATCAGGACCTAAGTAATTAATTCATTGATCACCCCTTTTTCATTTTTTTCATTGATCACCACCAACACGGCATTCTGTCAAAAGACATTGGCCACATGACTGTTTCTATTGAGTGACTAACCGAACCAGAATTTTTTCTCGTATTGAATAATTCCTTACTTTTCTTCATAGACAAGAAAGCAGAGAGTCCTTATCTTTAAATTGGTCGTCGGGAATTATTTGTCTATGGGTGTATCTGCAATGAGATCCCTCCTCTTCCTTGTAGCCAAAACACTGTCTTCAAACGAGACGAGCTTAGAAAAAGTGTGTGCGAACGAATGTTGTTGATAAACATTGCCAGAACTGTTGATACTGTCGTTGTTGTAGGCTTTGCTTCTTCAGTCACTTCCATATCCACTTGTGCTAATAGGGTGAGGACGTTATGGCCAGTCACAGCAGTACAACACACAGCAGTTATAATTACTGAAACCAGTGCTAAAAGCTGCTGGAGACCGTTAACTGTTGTTGTCGTCGTGAAAATGTCAGATGTTGCTGTCGAAGTCCTACTATTGAGCTTTGACTTTATTTTCATATGTAATAACGACAATAGATGACAATGACCAGACTGGTTATTTTTGAGTTATGAAAGTGACGGTTAAAGGCTCAGTTATTGAAGCATTTAGAACAGTTTCGAAGTAAGGTCCTGAAAGACTTTTGTATTTTTAATGCAAATAATATTTTAAAAGTTTGCGTTTTACCTTGTTAACAAAGAGATATATTTATCCTTAAACTCATGTTATAGAGTTTGAGTTTTCTATGTAACAACAATGACGGATGACAATGACTAAACCATAAACCAATGACGCCATGCTAGGATAACAGTGACGCTTAGAAAACATCTAAAATAGAGTGAAAAACTTCTACAGACATCTACATTCTGGAGATTCTAGAGGTTATTTATACACTAGCCAGAACAAAGCCCCCAGTAGGTTAAAAAAGCTTCTTTTTTTTTCGAAAAATTAAAAAAGAATAGAAGAGTTGGGGAGCTGATGCCAGTCTTTAAGTCTTTAGATAAAACAGTGTGGCCAAGAGCAAACGAAAACATTCACACATAAAAAAGGATAGATCCCGTCGTCATCTTTGGTGGCTTTGGTCGTTCAATAACATATATTGAAAGAAACACTAAATCGGACTTTTATACATCATTTTTTTTTTCGAATTTTATGACAATATAAATTTTCTTAGTTGCTTTTTATTGTAACTTTTTGCTCTGACAGTAAGCAAATAGCATCGATCAGAAAAAAAAATAATAAGTCTCAGATGAGATTTGAACAGATATTCCCACGTCAAGGAAAAACATGGTTTTATCAAGCCTGCTTTAGCTATAAAGCCGCTGAGATCTCATTGGGAGCAGATGTTCTAGTATAAAACCTTAACCCAACTTTTAATCTGATCATTTGTTTACATTCTGATAGTTACTGTATTAAAGCGGTCATGGAAATTTAAGAAAATGATAATAATTTATGATACTTAATCTAATCGAGATGAAACAAGGAAGAGGGCGGATTATGTTAAAAAAAAGTTGTTTATACAATTTTTAACAGCATTTGGCAATATTTGTCTACATTCGTTTGTGTGATAAAACTATTTGGCTCCAATTGAGTTTTTGAGTTAATCTTCGTTGGAACATCCGAAACAATGATAAATAATCATTCCACCACAAATAAAGCGAAAAATATCGTCCAAAATACGACATAACACATACGAAAATGAAAAAGTATATATATATATATATATATATATATATATATATATATCTTTACAAACGCTGTCTCTCACTTTTTGCCCCCTTCTATCAAAATAACAACTTACTTTCTTTTTTAGGAAATGCTGTCTATCTCTTTGTAACTATTCTTTCTTTGAGTCACTTAATTCCTTGCAAATGCTGTTAACCTATTTGAATCTGGTCTTGAAAAACATTTCTGTCGTACATAGAAACTGTGACCGACTTACGTCGCAGTTAAAAAGAGGAAATAGTGTTTTAATTGGTATTCAACCTAAGGACCTACTTTGGGAAGTGTTATCTACGAACTGAAAAGACAAGTATACTGTATAGATAACTATTTCTAACCAGCCTCAGCATCCATACAACAAATAAGTGGGGGAATAAAAGAAAGAAAAACAAAAAATGTATACTTATATGTACGTAAGCAACTTGAATTTATCATATTTAACAGTATACTTTTCATAGGAAATACTTGGAGTAACGTATTTTCTTGGATTTCTTGTGCGACCATTCTAAATGGCTAAAAGTGGCTACATTTATGGGATGAGAGGCAATTAGTGCACTGTACGTGATTCAGAAAACGGTATCTTGAATAAAGTTTCGTGTACACTATTTTGTTAAAAACTCATCTATACGTTGTGTTATATTTCTTTATATATAAGTATATATATATATATATATATATATATATATATATATATATATATATATATATATATATATATATGTGTGTGTGTGTGTGTGTGTATGTGTACATGGAAAGAATAAATTCTGTTTATGACATTGCTTGGTTTTCAACTTGAAAACATCTAGAAATATCTAGATTCTGGAAAATCGAGATGTTAATAACGAACCCGTAAAATAAGGCCTTAAAAGGTCAAAATAGTTTCTTTTTGTTTTTGCTTTTTATATAAGATAAAGCCATTTTTAGAAGGGATCTGGTGGAGTATTGATGCCAATTTCTATGTTAGTAAACAGAACAGTATGGTAAAAAGTGATAGAAACCACAAGAACATGAACACACACGCCATACAAACGACATAAAGGAAGTTGATGGAAATAAATAGTTATAGCAGAGCTGTCAAAAATATGTTTGGTAACCCTTTACCGAACAGCTGATAATCTCTAAGGGTGTTTCGGGAATAAACTATAATTTACTATATCTTTAAAAATATACGTGTCTCGGGTCTGTTGAACAGCTTGGTATTATATATTTGTTATGGTTTTGAAAATGTGTCACGAAAAATATCGTTTTTAAAAAGGTATGTCGTTAATATCAACAATATGGAAAGCTCTAAGCTAAAATATCAACGACTCCATTTTCAAAGTGTTGGATACCTATAATAACAATTACTACTAACAGTGCAAAACAGAATAACCCGACGTATAAAACATAAAATCGTCTGTATAACCCGTGTAATAATGAATGAGTTGGTATAATCAACATAGGTGCTACTATTTCCTTTCTGGAAATCCAACAATCGATGATAGCATTCAGTGGAGTTGTTTTTGGTTTCAAATTCTTAACTCCACGTGCGGAAAATAAGAAAATCTTAATAAAAAAAACCTTGACACCAGGCTTCCATACTTTATCATTTAAAGGAAAAACTTTGAATCCACAGATCACAAAGGCTAGTCATTTGCCATACTCAGTATCACATGGAGAGATCACAAAACAGCACAATATGTTAGAGGGAAAACATTTGTCAGAGTAATCATAGACTCTAATGGAAAACTCAAATGGTCTGATAATGTTGCAAGAAAGTCAGACAATCGCTGGACATCACAACTCACAACGGGTCATAGTCAAAACTGTGTCAGGTGGGAAATTGAATGGTGTAACGAACAAGGCAAGTTCAATCATGCTCAAGATCGCACAGAGAGATCAGAAGACAGCACATTATATTTAAGAAACAAAAAATCGTTGGATATATCATAGAATCAATTACAAAAAAAATCAAATGACAATGGGCTGGTCAAGTTGTAAGAATGACAGAAATCTGGTGGACATCTCACAACGTGGATATCTAGAGATCATATGCGAAACTGTGGCCGGCAAAACATGGTATGGTGCAACAGACTAGATAAGTAAAAACAGTACTGGCCCCGCGACACACATAAAAGTGAAGTCTGGCGAATCTTGGGAAGGTCAAGAATGACATCTTCAAGTGTTCGTATGAATTTCAGACTTTGTCAAGGATATAAATCTCATCCTCTATGCACACCAAAATATTTAGCACTCCAAGAAACAACTATTCTATATATAGAATGTAAACAAAAAAATGATGAAAGCGATATATATATATATATATATATATATATATATATATATAAATATATATATATGATCAATATTTGTATAAGATTTAGTCTGTAAGGTGATATTAGCAATAAATAAGCAGTAAAATAGCACTAATTCTGACGAGGCCTTGCTTTCTTGGCGAAGCATGTGAAGGAAATGAATTATTCATTCTTACGAACAATCTAAATTTCTTTACACGTTGTTGATACTAATAACAGATACATGTGTACATACATATACACTCAAATACACATGCATATATACACATATATGTATACATATTACACACTTGTATATGTATATACACATACAAATGTCTACACATGCACATATATGCAGTTGTATGTATTAATTCCATATTTGCATATTTGTGTTACACTATGTTTCTGATTGGGTTTCATCTAAAAACAAATATTTCTTTTAATTCATCCAGATGAAACTTATTCATTGACAGAGAGTTCCTAGGTTAAGAACAAGTCCAGTTTTCAAGTGTGTTTTTAAGATACATTTGTTCTAAAGTCCGTACACTTACGTGCAGTGTTTATCAAGCGCCAGTTAGTTAAATGATTGTCGTAATATAGAGTATCTTTCTATGCATAAAAAACATTGAAGAAACAACAACAACAACAATAATGATAATAATAATAATAATAATAATAATAATAATAATAATAATAATAATGCTTATGACAAATGATCGATTGCGCCTTGCTTGTTGATATTCTAAAAAAAATAGAAACAAGATTGTCTTGATTTTACTTTTGTTTTGATATAATAAATATGATTTCAAAAAAACTGAAATTTTCAACATGTTGTACATCTTCTTCAGTCAAAATTCAAATGTAAAACAGATTTGGAAACATAATTGGTGCGTTTTGCAAAAGGAACGGGTGAGATTAGAGTTTTAGTTTGTTTTTCTCTGTAGAATGCTCCATTAACGTTTTCAAATTCGTCTTACGTTTGAACTTTGACTGAAGAAGATATACGATATATCGAAAATTTTCTGTTTCGTTTTAGTATATTTATTATATCATGTTTTTGTTTTTTTTTTATTGAATGTATACTGATATGGATAATATCCGAGCCCGTCAGTCGCTACGAAGTTCAGGGTTAAAACCTGAAATGGAGGGCTTCATCATTGCTGCTCAAGACCAGAACCTTTCTTCCAGAACCTACCTAGCGCACGAGATCAAAAATGGTGCTAACCCCAACAGCAGGTCCTGTGACAGCACAGCCGAGATTATCGACCACATCAATAAATATAGCCTTAGACTCGATAGAGTGGGTCAGTACATCCTCTGGATAGAGTGTAAGCACTAAAGTGCACTATAATCACCACGTTGGTATGAACACCAACTGAAACTGAAACACAAGAAGTGGCGATATTATGGGATCTCCCAATACACACAGATCGAACCACCAAAGCCAACCCCTCAGACATAGTTATTGAGGACAGAGAGGAAAATGATGTCTATTAATAAATATGACCATTCTATCAGACAAAAACTTATCTATAAAACAATTTGAAAAACTGTTGAAGTTCAAGGAAATGGATTTTGAGATCACTAATATGTGGCAACGATACTTGTTATTATAGGGGTTTTTGGGTTCATTAAAAGGGTGCCAACAAATCTCTAGTTTGAATACCAGGAAACCTAAGTTGCTACGTTTCTATTTTGTTTGGGACTGTTGAAGTTGAACAAGCGTATTGAGCAGAAGTTATCAGCCATAGTGTTCCAATTCGAAATGCAGTCAACTCAGTTATTCGTCCAGCCAAGGGACCACTGAAAAGGTACAAAGCTATAATGTTGCAAAGTAGTGAACAGTTCGTTATTACAAACTACTTTCTGTTACTCAAATAAATAAATAAAAAAAATGATGGCGGTCCGTTCGAGTATGAGTTGTCTGTAAGTCAGACGTTCCTAACTTGAAGACATTCCTGTATTTATTAAGAATTCCAAAATTATTGTTTTGTTCTCAGTGAAATTTAAAAAAATGAAATGTGGCTCAATAAAGGAAACAGACAAAAATGCATGTTTTAATATGAAATAATTGTTTTTTCTCTCTCGTTCATTTTCTCTTTTTTTGTTGAAATAAACTGAGTCAAATAGAGATCATCATAGCCAATGGTAGACTATTCAACTTTGGTTCCGTAAGCCGGGGTTCAATCCACTGCCAGATCACACCGAGGACTTTGAAAATGGTACTCAATGATAAACAATTGGCACAAGAACTAGAATTGATAAACTTCTCTCTGTGGCCAAAGCTGAAGCCAAATCATGTTAGTACACCGTTCTCGTAGAATCAGCGAAGTTAAGCAACATGGTTAAGCAAGCCCTGGTCAGTACCTAGATAGGTGACCATTTAGGGAATACCAGGTGCTGTAAGCAGAACGTAACTTCAGCAGACCTGGCAAGCCGGAACTGGGTCTTAGAAACGATTGTCTGCGTGTACACAACCCTTCAGGGCAACTCAGGAAGCTGGAATTTGACAAACCTTATATCAGCCCTACTAGAAGATTTGTAAGGGAAAATCGGGGTCACCCAACCTATTCTACGTCAGTCTCACCTTATTTTTTTCTGTTTATACCTAGAACAGATTCAAATTATATCTAGAACTAGCATTCCCAGGGAATCACCACCGCCCAAATATACTCATATCTACCGTATAAATTTATCATAAACTTATATTGTAAATTGAACCCTCCACTGAAAACTTGGGGGTGGGCTTCAAAACAAATAAAAAACAAACAATTCCTTTACCCACTGAAGAGAGTAAGTATGCAGAATTTAGAGTTTTTACTCTGAACACTTAGTGCTGGGCGAGGTCCTGATACACAGATAAATACATATATATATAAGTGTCAGAACACATGAGTAACTAAAACTCAGCAAAAGTGTTTAAACTGGTTTGTTGTGGATAGTGGTAATCAATAACAGCAACAACAAAAACAATTACAGCATAACAGATGAGATACCTTTGAAAAGGTGCTTTTTCTCAACTTCCCGGTGACCGATATCTTTTGGCAGCATGTTGTGTTGGAGTGACCAATTAAAAAGTTGGAAAAAAGGATGATTAATTAATTAATTCTCTTACCTTTTGAGGGGGATGGGGCACTAAAATATCCTAATTTCCAAAAAGCAAGAGTGGACACAAACTAAGGGACCCATGTAATATAAATTTACATCGAAAATTGAATCCATCCACTAAAAACTAAGAATTTTTTTTTAAATTTTCTTTTCTTATTGGGGGTAATGTGTGTGAAAATTCCAAGTTTCAACTATGAACGGCTAAGCTAGATGCATATAACTGTAAGAACACATAAATGACCTAAACCCAATATCTAAACCAGTATTGCAGATAGCGGTGATCATTTATCTAGATTTTCATGCCATTTATCAGGAAAAATTTCCAGATACTATTTCAATAGGTCCCCTTCCATGGCAAACTTTTTTAAATCTTTTTTTCTGTTAATGGGAAACGGTTTTCTTGAATAATCTAAAAATTTATAAGCTAAGTTTCAGCCATTTTGGCGTTTGATCCTGAAGCAGCCGGTCTTATTTTCCCCCTTTTATTTTTCAATGGCAACGTAAATTTTATATTGAAACAGGATTTGAATTGGTTAACAGCGTTTGTAAAGAATCAAGTGACCCCAAGAGAGATGTAGTTCAAGAGAGATAAACAACGTTCTTAACTAAGAAAGAAAGTGATTATCTTATGAGGGAGGAGAGAAAGAGAGAGAGAGAAAGAGAGAGAGAGAGAGAGGAAGAACAAGAAATAATTGTTTTCTATTGCAGACGATATTTTATTTTCGATGCAATGGTTATTAAATTTTGTTACGTACATTTTAATGAGGATTAACTTAAAAAACAAATTGTAAACAACTATTTTTTATATTGTTAATATCTTCTTACAGAAACAAATGTGGGTAAATGTTGGTAAATGCCCTTAAGTGCAATGGGACAGTGCTGATCCGGAGCAACAGATCTCCTGCAGCTGGGCCGAGTAATAGTGGGAGAGCCCAAGGACGAGTCCAAAGGCTCCCAATGCCTGTAACAATCTGCAGCCTCAGTATAACCTCTTTGGCTCACGCATTGTACCGGCGCACATCGGGCTTCGATGCTCACCACAACACAATCTCCAGCTCATTCGGCAGGCGAGTGTCAGTACCGGCGCCTCGGTCTCTGCCCGCCGAAAGGCCGTATCTCGTTCGTTCTCGTCTCATTTTCCTCACGAAATTTTTCGAGTATACCACGTCGTAGGTTTAAAACTGTTATTTTTTTTTCTTGTTATGGAAATACTTTGAGTCATGAAATGGTAAATAATAAGTCGGGAATCAGTGGATGACATCAGACAGATGGAGAGGAAAGACAAAAAAGCGGGAAATGACTTCTTTAATAGGAATTGATTCTTATCTTAATTGACTAAAACAGAAGGCAATCTGGAATGGGAACCGGAAGTGGTCATCAGAGAAGATAAATATTTTAATGGTTTAATATCTGGGCGATGCTAATCGCGGGAAGCTTCTGGATTCACACATTTATATAAATATTTGTCTAAGATAAAGACACATTTTTGTTCTCGAGGAGATAAAAGAAATAAGAAATTTGCATGTGAGATTATATGCGTACGTTTGTATGTATATCCATGCACACACACATACACACGCACACTACACACACATATATATGTATATATATATATATATATTATATATATATTATATATATATACACGCACAAACACAAACAGACACTCACACGAGAACACACGCAAAAAGACACATTCCAACATAAACATACGTACATATATTTATAATATATATATATATATATATATATTATATATATATATATATACATATATGTGTGTGTGTGTGTGTGTGTGTGTGTGTTCATATTTATATCTGTTTATGCATAAAGAAGACTCGCATAACACAAAGTCGTGGATACAGTGGGACGATATAAATGTTGACTAATTAAATTTCCTTTTCAGCGTAAAAAATGGAAAGTTTACATAATATATATATATATATATATATATATATATAGCGAGAAAGAGAGAGAGAGAGGGGGGGCAGAGAGAATGAGAGAGAGATTTACGTGTGTGTGTATTTATGTGTGGGTATGCATAGATGACTGTATGTATGTATGCACCTATGTATATGCATGACCTTGCAAGCGCGTTTGTAGACATACACTCACACACACACACATATATATTTACATATATACAGAGAGGGAGACGAGTGGAAATACACTTTTAGCTTTCAGTATTTGTGCAAACAGCAGGTGAGAAATCGCTTCGAAAGAGACAGTGGGGACTAGGTGTTAGAGTAAATCATAATTCTTGGTCAAATTACCCGAACGTTTGGGTTAAAACCTCGTATATACAAAGTATTTTTCAGTTTTACTTTGATGTAGAAGATTTTCACGCGCCATTGTGTATGTGTGCGTGTGGTGTGCGTGTGTGTGTGTAGGTTCCAAGGATTATATTTAATTGAGCTGTTTCAAATTGTATGCAAGGTTAGCGAGTGTTTGGTAGTATAACAAAAAAAAACCCATAGAGGTTATCTAAGTCAAAAGTAATGATAGTTAACCCCCCCTGTACCCCGCCTCAGGTCACCCCACGAACTATTAGAAAAATAGAAAGTACTCAATGGCACTGTAGCTCACCTGAACATGGACTCTTCAAGTTGACTTTACAGATATGCCGGAAAGCATCCGTTCAAAAAAAAAAACACTGCCTTGCATAGGCGTTGTAGGGACTTTTTGGGTTATGGTTGAGAAGAGGGCTTGATTTGATCGATTCCTTAACACAGATTAAAAACTTAAGTATTAATTTTCAATAAAAAGTATTTTTTTATCAGTCAGTACACAGTAAGTGCAATATGCTATTGAAAATGAATATAGTTTTCTGACTTTCTTGGCAGCAAAAATATCAAATGCAGAATTTTCCTCACATTGTTTTAGTGGGTAGGAGCAGTAGCCTTACCTGCACCGCTGGCCTTTACATCTGTGCTGCCTTGTGAATATGTGCAGCCCGTGCTCGGCGTGTGTATCTCAAACCCCGGTCATGTATACGCTATCTTTGGGGTGCATTTGTTTGAATGCATTTTGTTTCTATCATTATAATAGATAAATCTCAAATGCTTTTTTAACTGTTTACCTAAAGCCGTGTCTGTATCAGTATGTTTATACAGTGATTTGAAAGTATTGTTAATCAAGATACTTGTATTCGTTTTAGTAAATAAAAAAAATAGGAATGGACATATCAATGACTAGCAGTAGTAGCGGTAGCCCTAATTCATATTATCATCAATTACTCGCACCTACAGACACAGAATA
>OY735235.1:1087200-1102200 GCA_963457665.1 Thysanoteuthis rhombus
TATCTCTAACCCCGGTCATGTATACGCTATCTTTTGGGGTGCATTTGTTTGAATGCATTTTGTTTCTATCATTATAATAAATAAATCTCGAATGCTTTTTTAACTGTTTACCTAAAGCTGTGTCTGTATCAGTATGTTTATACAGTGATTTGAAAGTATTGTTAATCAAGATACTTGTATTCGTTTTAGGTAAATAAAAAAAAGGAAGGGACATATCAATGACTAGCAGTAGTAGCGGTAGCCCTAATTATATTATCATCAATTACTCACACCTACAGACACATAATAGAACAGCTATTAGGAGAGTAACTACAAATTCTCATATCACAATCGAAGATTTAAAACTTTTTAAATCACAGCTGGCATTTACAAGCCTTCATTGCATCAGATTACATTTCACAAATGTTTCTCATTGCCTGAGTTACAAAAGTAACCTTTAGAGATCCATGCAGTAAGCAATGACAAATATGCTGACATTTAAGATCTCTATCTTCTGTGGGGTTAAGCTATATTATACACTATAAACAATACACTACCGGATAGAAAAGATGATGAATTAAACCCGGACGTCGTTCCGTGCCATTTGAATCTGGCCTCGCTTTCGTTGGTTAGCTTATAATTCAAAGCAGTGAAATGTGTTATTACATTCCAAACACTCTAATATTTTGCGTATGTTCATTTTACCTCCTCTTCTTCCGGCTTGTTATCTTACGGACAGACTGACAGCTCGCAAATTATACGATGGATTTCTCCTGTACTTTTTTCATACGCCTCGTTGGCAGTTTGTCATGCTATTGCGATAGGCCGGTCATATACCGGTACCATATCATTATTGTGTTCGTACAGACACGTAGCTCGTCAAATCTTAGAAACGTCTCCATTGTACAAGTTTTGAAAACGCGTAATAAGAGATAAGTTTTCACAGAACTCAGCAATAAATATAAGCTATACAATTTTTGCGTGTGTGTGTGTGTATCCATAGCAAACAGCACACCAAAGATGCAATGCACCATACACCATTGATATCAACCCCAAATATTGAGAGGAAAAGCATCAATAACAAGCTTAGCAGAGCTAGGTTCAAACTCTCTGGCTTCATCGAAATCGAAAAAGTAAACAAATCGAAATTCATCTCTTCACGCGATAATATTCCAAAACTACGTATCTCATTTCAACTCCTTTATTAACAACTCCTACGAATAAGATTTGTCATCATTTTTTGTATACATGACGTCACTAGTTTTGGGTGAGTTTATTGTCATTATTGTTAGCTACGAAAATAAAGTCAAAGTTCAAACAGTTGGAGGTTGACAAAAATAGAATCGAGGTTTCTGTTACAGCCTTTTCAGCAGTCTAGAGTACTTAGCCTTAAAGCGAGCCCCGAACTTCGAGATGGTTTTTGCCCTCTGCAAAGGGCTTAATAGAGCAAATATAAAAATTTAATCCATTTCATTTTTGTGGTGATAGGCATTTATTGGTTAATCTTAATTCGATGCTTTTTACATAACACTGTATAAAACCAAGGAGAATAGTATAATGAAAATAGATTTTTCCATCTTATACGAGTTTGGATGAATATATATATATATATATATATATATATATATATATATGTAAACTGATAAATACAGTTGTAAAACCGTAGTAAGTGACGATGGGTTATATCACCTTTTATATGTATTTGTGTTCGAGTATATGTTGGTGTGTTGGTTATGCATTTGAATGTTCCAGCGCTCTTGGCCATACCGTTTTGTCTACAGACTTGAAAATTGGCAACAGTACTCCACTAGACCTCAACTAAAAAAAACTTTCATTTTTGGAAAAAAAATAACTTTGACCTTTTGGGGGCCTTAATTTGACGAGTTTATTAATGACATCAAGATTGTCCATAAACTAAAGCTTCCTAGACGTTTTAGTCTATTTGAGTTGCTTTTTAATGGGAATAACATCTAAATTCTGGATAATCTTGAGGTTTTTAGATGTTTTTATTTTTGTTTATTTTTGCTCTATCCTGGATGTTTTTCAATGGAAAAACATCAAAAGTAGAATTTATTCTGACCATCGTTATTCTTCAACGAAATTTATTCACATGACTTCAAATTTTGACGCTACGGTTGTTCAGTTATTGATTGTAAGGACGAGTTATTATTTTTTTCTGACAGTCGTTGGAATAATCCTATTGTTCTTTTCTTCTAGCGAGATAAACTATTCTTTTTCACTTCCGTCCTGAAACTTTATGAACGAATTTACTTCAGGAAAAAAAAAGCGTGTTTTCTATTTCCCGTTTGGTGAGTGGAGGGTGGGGGAAGAATTACTCGAGACACTCTGAAGTTAAATAGCATAATCACGAAGGAAAACCGGAAAGCAAAAATGACACCGACTTCTTTAAGAAGTTGTCAAGTATCTACAGTCAGACTACCGGTCAGTGACTGGTCAACATTTGAGGACATTATTCTAAACATCCAGGACAAGTGATTATCCATTCAGTAAACGAGATTTTTTTTTCTGTTTCTTCTTACAGAAGACATGGAAAAGGACTTATGAATAAAGATATAAAATGCCAACGAAATGAGTTTCTAATCCCTTCTCCGACAAGATTAATCCAGGAAGAAGACTTTTCTCACTCCAGTATTTGATTCATTATATAAACTTATCCGTTCCCACCAAAATTCTTCCAGACTCTTTTTTTACCTTTTTTCCTGATTGCCAATGGTTGTTTATCCATCTGCATTTTGATACGCACACAATCTAACACCAACGTTAACTTGAACTTGATATTAGAAATCTTTTCCTAGAGCTCAGTTTAAAGTAAACGTAGCTTCCCGATCAATTAGGGTCACCAAAAAGTAATGGAGTTTTCAAATAATCTAACTTCAGGCGTTAATCTATGGGTATTCAACAAAAATTGAATCACTATTTTTCAGGGCAATTGTGTACTATTCTCCAAACAGTACATCAACAAAAACATGAAGAAAAAAATGAACACACCAACCAATCTCTTAATATAACAAATAGACCTTGAGCTTAGCTTACATAGTCAACTTGGTCACTTCTGTACACCTCCAACCTTATAACTTTTCTTGTATTTTGTACTAATTTAGCAACAGTATCTTTGCCTAAAATCAGTCAAGTAGCTATTTTTTGGTAGCCGTTGTTCTGATTGTGCAAACTAATTATACGTTCAGGAATGGGCTATTTTCCACGTGATCTCGTTTCGGAAAACTATGTCATTATAAGAACTATTTATTGCGTGCTATATTTACATTCAAATTCACTAAACCCCAAACTGATTGGAAAATATACTCACTATATAGAATTAAATAAACTTCATTCGTCGGGATGTATTCATTATTGCACCATATTATATTCTTAGTTCTGGCAACAGAGTTCCAATGTTTTACAGTTTGATCATGAATGATGGCTAGTAATGTCCGTTTTTATTGTATGATAATCCACTAGAAATGATAAAATCCTGCTATATTTGGTTTAGTGGAAAATGAAGATTTTTTCCGATATTGATAGGGGTGTACTTATTTATGGAAGATGCATGTACATCTTCCAACTTAGGAATAGAGCACTCTGGTGGATGAGGAATACATGCGTGAGTAAATATATCGCTTAAATTCAACCTTACTGACCGTTCAGTTCTGCGTGGGGCAGAGATAGGATAGATAGGATGCCACCCTCTGGGTCTGAAGTGAAGGTATCGATCCTACCTCGTGGTACTGGATTGGATAATGGATAGTCTATAGCCGTACTGAAGAGTTGTAATACAACGAAATACAACCTGTGTCTGTGGATGGCACAATATATTTATATATATATATATATATATATATATATATATATATATATATATATATATATTCGAGGTGCAACCCAAACGTTCGAGGAATCAGACCATAAGAAGTACTGCTCAAAAGAGCTAGCGTCGAAATTCTATTCTACATCCTTTTAGCATTTGCTCTTTAAATTCTGCTAACTTTTCTTTAGTATGTCATAGTATTTATGAGCAACCAGCATTTTTTCTTCTTTAAAGAAATTACCCAATAGCTTTAGGCTCCTTAGTGCCGATCCATACATAAATAAGCCATAAGTTTGGACAGGCATATTCTAGTATATACACATATACTAATTTTTTTCATTTCTAGCGAAATTTACTCAAGGGAAAATGAGAAAATTACTTGTCATAATATATATATATATATATATATATATATATATATGTGTGTGTGTGTGTGTGTGTGTGTGTGTGTGTGTGTGCATGTGTATGTGTGTATGTGCATGTGTGTGTGTGTGTGAGAGCGCGCCCGTGTGCGTGTTTGTGTCTATATCCATACATTTGTATGCCTGTGTGTGTATTGTAAAGGTGTATGTCTGTGTGCCAATACATCCCTATGCTTGATTACAACCTGTGTATACGCCTACGTACACATATGTCTATGTATACATCGGTGTATGCATATATTTACATAGTCCAGCTTTTGAGATGCTAAAGTCCAAAGATGCACATCTATAAGTTTTTTGTTTCTTTTGCACTGTTTCAAGATCGTAGTGAATTTTTACTTCTTCTTCAAATAAGCTGCGACGTTTTATTGCCATTGGTGGGACAAAGGTCATTTCTAATCTATTAAGACATTGTTAGCAATATTTCATCGGAGATGAATATAGAAACCTTAAAGAATAAAGATCTACACATCATACACATTATTGGTCAAATCCAGTTTTTGTATATTTCGTTCCTTCAGTAGGGAGTACCAATGGGGTGGATCTGTTTATGGCGGATCCCAACTTGCCAGTGAGTTACCCACGTACTAAGATCTCAGGACCAATAGCGTATGGTGCTTTGTATCTTGGGTGTGCTGTATGCTATGGATGTACAAAAAGTAAAAAAATATTTCAATGTTTGTAAAAAGCATCGGAACAGTTGAAGTCTCTTTGGAACAATGTAGGGAAGGTGACTCCGATTGTAGAAATTCGAGAATTAATGGAAAACAGAATTAGGATTGGACATTTCTATCAGCAGATGATAGCATTCAATCCAAATTTAGTTTTTCTTTCATTAATTCTCTTATTTCTTTTTATTTATTCGCCGTTTGTGTCTTCGAATGAGCGTAGGTGTAAAACTTTACAATTCACAATTGGGACCACCTTTCCTATGATGAGCCAAAGAGACTCTAACTGTCCGTTGCTTTTTATAGATACTAAAATAGTTTTGTGTTTTTGAGCATCTGCAGCTCACTGCACACCCAAGACACAAAGCACCCTGGGCCACTGCTCTGGATAATCCTTCATGACACATGTGTTATAAGACATGCATGATTAGGTGATGATACAGCAATGGTCTACCACTGGCTAGGGTATAGTCTTGGGTCACACCTTTTTAGCCTGTCCGTCGGGCATATTCCTCTTCCGTCTCTACAGCCGTATACACTTGGAGATAATTTCTCATCCGTCGGCTTTCTAATACTTAAAATGTCAGAGGAAGGCTAAAAGGTATTATACTCAGGATAAGCAGGAATGCTTGCATTGTCCCCCCCCCCCCCCTTTCAGTTCACAACATACAAATTAAAGACCAAAACTTGTTGAAACAAATTTCAAATAAAAAACAGGTCTGCTTGGTCACAATGAAAATGTCACAAGAATATTGCAAGGAATATTGCCGAACTCGCACTATTGAGTTTGGAATATATTTTCGTATGTAATAACAATGATGGATGACAATGACCAGACCAAAAAACTGCAATACCATGCACGAATAAAAGTAATACAGTGATGTTTACCCAAAATCTTATAACGAATTCACTCCCACCTTTAAAGCCCAACTCAAGTCAACTTGTTTTGCTAAAGTTTTCAAATTCTATTTACAGGAACTTCTAATAAGGGAGTTGAAATGGGACACGTAGTTTTGGAATGATATTGTATGGAGAAACGAATTCTGTTTAGTTTACCTTTTAGATTTTAATGAAGCAAGGAAGTTAGACCTTAGCACAGCCCAGCTTATTTAGTTTTTTATTTAACGGAAGCCAAGACGAAGGAGTGGTTGAGTAATGGTACGTTGTTGGACAACGATAAAAAAGAGGCTGAACACTTGCCCACGTATACTGCGTTCGAATACAGTTGGTGCTAAAAATACCACAGTAATTATTGTTTCATTTTTCTCCCAAAGGCTATCAGAATGTGCTCTGCAGCTATCTACATAATCATTAGAGTGAATAAAAGTAATGACGTATTGTTTAATAAATACTGCCAGTGACATCACGGGTTAATATATATATAAAGGCTAATTAATATCTGCAACTTGCATAAATGAATCACCATAGCTTGCACGTGTACCAGAATCTATCATCTAAGAGATTTTTGAAATATATCTTAAAAAACATATCTTTTATCGGAGAATCATCAGAAAAAAATAGATCTATCTAAAATGTCATTGAAGAAAAAAATCTTTCACCTGAAGATCATTAGAAAAAGATCTTCTATCTAAAATTCATCAAAAATAGATCTTTCATCTGAAATTCATTAAAAAAATAGATCTCTTATCTAAAATTCATAGGAGAAGATCTTCTATCTAAAAGTATCTCAAAAAATGACTTTTTTATCAAAGATTATTTTAAAAAAAATACCAGCTCAAGATTTGGGCATTGTTGGTCCAAAACGACCCTAGAGACCCAAAAAGCATGTCTTTGAAAGAAAAAAAACAAAAAACATTTTTAGATAGTATCTAGTGATGGACTCATGCTAATTTCCAAGGTTATAGCTAAAAAGAATGTGATCAGTAGCCCCCGGAGACATGCACAAACTGACGAGCAAAAAGAGAAGAATCTGTAGCTCATTTGGCAGGTCGATCAGGCGGGCCAATTTTGGAGCTAAAGTGATTCGATGAATTCTTTAAAATACTAATTTTACCCGTGCCATTAAGAATAGCGTCATACATAGAATATATTGCTACAAGGTTTATTTTGTAAACATGTATAATAGAGATTTGCATTGCAGAGAGCTTGTGGAATAATGTTCTGTTGTTCACGAACGGATTTTTATCATTTTTTGTTATTGTTTTGATTACTTTTGTTTTCATTATCATTCTTTAAAATCAGCATTTGCAACGTCATCAGAACATCACGTTCTAATTCATTACGTCAACAGCGTTCCCTAACAAGACAGAAAGGTAGAGTTCATCAGGCAGTCACGTTTAGCCCTCTGTCCTTAATAAGTGTAAATTGAGTATTTACTCGCATCGACGTCTTTAATTTTGTGATAACTTTAGGAAAACTCAACCAATTTCAACAGAATTTACGTCATCTTGTAGAGACCTCTATTACGGATAAAGTCTTAATTACACCGACCCCCCCCCCCCAAATGTACTGAAAAAAAAAGCTAGATACAGTTTGGGGGGAATATTTCCCTTCAAATCTGATACAACGCAAAGCCTGCCTAACCAGTAGAAGTGAATTACGCCAAATCTTCCTTACACACATAATTTGCCCCCGCAAATGTTTTTTTTCCTCTGAAGAAATACAAAGATTGTCCATTTGGTAAACATAAAACAAGAGTTTTAATTTTGAAATGAGAAAGATTACGAAAGTTAGCGACGAATTATTTCTATTCCAAGATAAACGGTTACGAATACACACGTCTCTGTTGAGCATTTGGTTAGTGCGTTCAATTGTAATCGAGAGACTGGTAGTTCGAGCCGTGTACCACTTATTTTGAAAAAAAATTGTAGTTATAGTTGGGGAGGTCGTATGTTAAAGAAAATAGAATCAGTAAGAACCATGCGTAACTGCAGAATAAGTTAAGATAACCTTTTGTAAAAATTGAACAAGAATATTTTCAGATAAAATAGATGAGAAAACATAAATGCGGTGGCAGGATTCAACAATCTTATTTTAGTCAAGTGAAATATGGTTACATGCCACTAAAAATAACTATTTTATGTGATATTTTTGTCTACTGCATGTTAAAATATTCTTGGGTTTTTTTACCATTATGTAGGTATGCATTTTCTTATTAGTATTTATACACATGTACACACACACACACACACACACACATATATATATATATATGTATATATACGTATATGTATATTACTAGAAGACTTTAAAGCTTTAAGCACTAAATGCATTGAAAAATATTTCCAAAATTTGTTGTGCAATTTCAGTCACCTATTTCCAAATATCTGTCCATACAATCTATGTAATTTATAAGTGCTTTCCCTTTTTTACCTATAATTTGTTATTATAGTACTATCTGTAAATTTTGTCTTGCTTGGTCATCAGTTGTTTACCATGTAACCATTTCAGGGATCTTAAAAACAAAACAGTTATCTCAACATGGCACCTCAGCAGTGTTGGTCAAACACCACCCACCTTTCACAATAATTTTGACATATAGCTTATGCCATGCATCTAGTTTGTTATTTTATATAGGGTATTTTCATAAAGTTTTACATATAGATGTTATCTTATACTATATATCATTTTATCTTTTTGAAACTGAGCCGACTTACGTAGGTTACCCTTCAATCCTATTTACGATGAAGGATCGATAAGTATAACAACAGACGTTAGCCATTGTTCGTGTCACTTTTATTGAGTGTTCATCTACGTGGATATTGAATCCGTTGTATCGGTTTTTATCTCGGACTTCAGGGTTGAGCACTCTTTAGGTGAGGTAACTCATCCATTGTAAGCTTATGCAATGTTCTTCTATAGGAATAGAGCACTGGTGGATGAGGAGTTCCTGCCTAAATTAATATATCGCTTAAATTCATCCTTACTGACCACCCAGTTGCGTAATCCAGAGGTAGGATATCGTCCAATGTGAGGGTTTCAATTCTGCCTCGCGGTACTGGATGGGAAAAAAGTCTATAATAAGTAATACATCGAAACGGCTGTCTGTGGATGACATAATAATATATATATATGAGTGTGTGTATGTGTATGATTGTTGAAATTAGAAGAGATGATCAAAGATGAAAAAGTGGTGACAAAATGAAACTTAGAACCAGAGAAACCAGCATAGGTTTTCCTTGTTATTTGAAACTAAACTATTTGTATAAAGAGAGACATTTTGTAAGACGAAATGGCGTAAAACGAAAAAAAAATACCATTTATTTATATGGGACAAATGTTGAAGTTCGAAGACCGCAAAAATAGTGATGTTCATGTATTTGGCGGGAGGAACGGGAGACTGGTTATAAGCGAGTGGCGTAGCGGGTGCGCGCTGCCTCCATAATGGATCACTGTGAAACAAACACTGCGTGCTATTCTAGCTTTTCACCTTTCCTCCGAAAAATAGCGAAAAGCTAACTTTCGAAAAGCGGAAAATATCTGTATAAAAAAAAAAACAAAAAAACAAGAAAAACTCGTTTAAGTGGAAGAGTCCATTATTCCAAATGGTGGAAAGACGATATTTTTTTTCTTTTTCGCGACGCTTTGGGATTTCTTTGATACTCAAGTTGAGTTTGATGAAGAAATCATGAAACCAAAGGCAAATTCCTTTATCCGTCCATTTCTAGTCGCTCGCCACCAGGACAATCGAAAGTTCAATGGGAGGGGTAAAGGGGTGTGTAGTTTTGTGTTATTTAGCGTAGTGTAAAGATCGACCACAAAGGGTTCTCTGCATGATTCCCAGCTGTTTACGACACTTGGTATTCCCAATTCAGTTCTACAGTAAACTGACCAGGCTCGGCGTTGCTCAACTTAAGCCGTAACAATTATTTGCTATTCATAGAATACAATTATTTGCTATCAGCTCAAAGAAACTAAATTAATTATTCATTCAATAATTAAAAGCGCCACAGTCGCCTTAGATAAATCAAGAAAGGTTCCTAAATCAGCTAATTAGTCAAACACAAAGACTAAATCAGATGTAGATTTGTCCATATCTTGAAAGGTCATCACTTACGAGAGGTCTTGGGATTAGTTCATTCTACCTTAAGCAACACAGTTAACCATTGTAAATAAATGTTACGAGTTGGATTTGAACTAGTGAACCTTTATCTGCAATATCATTTCAAAATCCTTTGATTCAGTTCACATTGGAGAATATTAATTTGAATTAACTGTCTTCCTCTGCGAGGTATGTCTTGTAATTCCGAAGGTCTATAAATCTAATTTTCTTTCTTTGTCGATTTTAAGATCAAGAACATATATCGAAATAAGAGGTTGTTCCTTGAAGCAAATGTAAAGAAAATAACATTTTTCTGAACATAAAAGGAGTCTAGATAAGTGTCAAAAAATGCAGAATTATTTCTGAATAGTGAAAAGTAAGTTGATATGGTAAGATTTGATCTTATGCAAACCAGAAAGCTCCTGTAGCTCAAGCGATAGAGCTGCTGTAACAGAAATACATGCCCCGAGACGGATACGTGTTATCTTTTATCGATACCTTATGTTGTCATCTTATTCAATGGTTTTGGATTCTTATAGTGACCGCTTTCTTCCACGCTGTTTGGTGGCGTAGGAAGTTCTGAGCTTTAGATCATATACAACCATGCAGCGGAAAAAGTCATAGAATCCACCTTGTTCAAAGGATATGAATTTGATTGATTCAGGTTCGATCCCGTTGTTGGTTGATGGCTTGTTTGCTTATTCGAGAGAGAAGATTGTGACTATATGTCTACCCTTTCACAATTCAACTTCCATGATTAATAAGGGGTGAAAATACTCTGCCGAATTATGTTCATCTGGTCACTTCACTGACTTCTCTCAGACTAGGTTCTTAGAAAACTGTCCCTTACTATTGTCAAAGAACCTTTCCACACTTGGATACGTGAAACAAGATAGTAATCATCTACCTGACCAATCAACACGCAAATAACAACCCTGGCAAAAAGGACGCCAAATCTATTCCCATATTTGGCAATATGGACAACGCGAATGAGATCCTCTTATCTTATCTGACCAAAGAAAACAAATCATTCCCTCTATTCCTTTGAAAATATTTTTCTTGAAGTTCACCCTATATCAACAGCGTATCTAATTCGTTTTCTACCCAGATAAAACCCCTTTGAACTATCTTACTTACTTACTATATTAGTAAAATTCCAACTAACCTAAGAAAGTGGGGCTTCAATTTACTCACAAGGCACAATTCTTTTTTCAACTCCTAGCCGTTTACTCGAGTCTGTTCGCTCACTGAAAGGCATGGATCCATTTGTTCTTGCGGTTGAAGCACTTTAGCCCTGTAAGACTGTCAAAGTAACTGAGAAATATATTAGGATTGAAGCCTCTTGGGCAAATTGGTAGAAAATTATACTTCCTTTCTGGTAACTCCTGCAACCAAAAAAGGCTGCCAGTTACGAGTTCTCATCGTAGGACCTTGCAGACAGAGAAGATAGGATCGTCCCTTTAAAATGACCCTTACCCTTTACATCAACAACCGTGGCTGCTGCAAGGTCAAAATTCTCTCCTAGTTCTCTGCCGACTGAAGATAATTACTGCCATTTCTGCATTGTATATATAATGAAGAGAAAAAGTATTTTTGAAAATCTTTTTTGTATAAATGTATTTATCTATTAGAATTAAATTAGTCCATGTGTAATTCTACAGAAACTTTCAAAGATTTGCAAGATTTGCTAATTTGGTTCAGTCGGTAAGAAACTCGCCTGCTGTCCGTTTGGTCGTGATTTCAAATCACGGCTGGGAAATGGAAATTTCATAAATCAGTTTGGTTTAACTTAACAGGACTGACAAACATTGAACAGTTTATTCTCCTTAATTTAGCGAGGATTGTTGTTCTTACGGTAGAAAAACTATCAACTCCGGACTTGGTCTGGAGTTTGACTAAAATGCAATTCAGATGCCATAGGGAGGGAGAGAGAGAGTTCTGTAGAGAGATATCAAGACCATACTGAGACTGAGAAATATATCTTACACCGGAAGATTAAAACACTTTAATCCAGGGGATACGGAGGAAATCATGCCGACTTATTGAAAGTCTGTAGATTCCAGAACAATAAACATTTGGGATACTCATGTGCATTTTTCAAAATGCCCCGATTAGCAAATACTGACTTTATCTAACTACGGTAAAACTAGAAGACATAAGGATAAATTACAAATTCTGGCCTCAACTGGCGTTAGATACAAGATGTCCTCGACAGGTGATGCTGACGCAAGGAACAGTCTGAGTGAAGAGACGGACACACCCGATGATATCAATTTTTATTTTTAAGTAACCCTAATTCTGATATTGGTCATACCAAATTTAACAACCGATTTTCATATTAGTTCAATTACACCTCTACTAAAGCGAAGCTGGTTTAATGACGCAATTAACTGCTGTCAAAAAAGTCTATTTCAAGTACATTCAGGTACAAAAACATTTATGCAGTAGCCGCAATGCAAATCTCCATTCGGCCACAGATACATCTGAACGACAGACAACCAACAACAACAAGAACAACACTATCGGAAACTGTAAACTTATTCAATTGGGAACTCATATGGTAGATGAATACAATATAGGTTGTCACGTGGCTCTTTCGCAACAGTTGGCTGACCAAAATATAAAATACAATATAAACTTTCAAAATTATAACCTTACTGAATGTTTTTTTCTGATCGTCCTAAGCTCCACTACGTTTAATTCAAAATGCCTGTCCGTTTGAAAGCGACGATTGTTCTACTGTGTCTATTAACGTCGCAAACAAAAGAAAACTGGTCTTCGCGTAAGTACAAACAGACTACTACAAAGTGTACATGGTTCGGTGAGGTAGTGATTTCGTGAAATCTCTTGACATATCCGTCATTTTACAACATTCTTTCGACATGAACAACCCATTGCCATTTGAGGTTTTTTTTATGCTATGGGCTGGCCATGTTGCAAGAATGGCGGACAACCGATGGACATGGATCCCCCGAGATCACATGCACAACCGAGGCAGGCAGAATATCAAACGGAGAGACAAGGTCGACTAATTCAGAAAGTACTGGGTCTGCGACGCCCATGATAGAGAAATGTGGCGAATCCTGGGGAAGGCCTATGTCCAACGTTGGATGTTGAAAGGCTAATTATGATAATGATGATGATGATGATGATGACATATCAAACTCCTGTTTTTTTTTCTCTGATATACTGTGCTGTCTTGTGATCTCTCCCTGTGATGTTGAGCATGAATATTTACTGCCACGTTGTATGCTTCTCAGGCAATCTTTTGCTTAGGTTCCACGTTTCAGCTCCATAAGTTACTATTGGTAGGATGAATTAGTTTTATATCCTTCTTTTCATGATTAATGGGATTTTCTTGTCCTTGAAGATTTAGCAAGCTCTACCAAAAGCCTGCCAACTTCTTTGATTGATTTCTTCTTTCTCCTTTAAGGATTTTATGGAGATTTATCATCCTAGAGAGCTGTAATGGTCTATTTTCTTCAGCCCTGAATTTTCGATTGTGATCGTTGTGTGCTTTGTCCTCAACACGTTTTTGAACACTTTTCTGTGAGCGTGGTAGAGTGGTTGCCTCCTTTTCGGAAGGTCGTTGGTTCAATCCGTGGCCGAGTCATATCAAAGACTTTTCAAAATGGTACTCATTTCCTCTCTGCTAAACACTCAGCATAAAGAGTAGACATGAGGGAGTCTGGATAAGGATGGACTCCTCAGGTATCTCACCCAAGATATAACTAGAATCATCAAGTGAGATGACCTGAATAAATTGACAACATTTATAATGAATGACAATTGCCTTGAATATTCCGTTCTTGCAGATGATATCAAATCACTGTGGCCCCACGAAGCGCCTGCCCGACTATTCAGCCAAATGGGAAACAGACTCTTCTCTATTAGAATGTAGGTGTGTGTGTGCGCCTGTGCATGTGCCTGGGTTCTCCTGGTCACATTTGGGGGCCACTTCCTTGACAGTTTGCAAGGGTTGACCAGTAGGCACCATCGAAAAACTTAAGACCAACAACGCCAAAGTCTTGTGCCAGTAATTTTTAGAAAATCTTCTAGATAAAGGACCCATTTTTTTAACACATAATTTTAGATAATTAGTTCTGATTTATGCGTGGGCAACGGTGATTCATTCGTGCGAGATACGGATATCTCTCTTCTTCATTGATTACAAATTTTATGTTAGTAACTTCATTATTTCAATGAAAGAGTAAAGTGTGTCTTTCTTATTTTTATTGTTCAGTTTTGGCGTTTTCAAAAAAATTAAGTCTCGACTTCTCGGAAAGAAAAACCCGTTCATCTCAGGTTCGAAGTTACACTGATAATCTCTCAACACACGAGTCATTAAGCTACAACGAATACAGACTTGAACTTTGGCACCAGTTCTCTACTAGACCGCTTCTAAAAACATTTTTTTTCAAGTTTTTCAAGTTTTTCAAGTTCCTTCTCACTTTACTTCTAAGTTTTTCGAATTTTCTTGATGTTTTGGGAGGTTGATTCAAAGGAAAGTAAGAATCTTTCGGACGATGGCAAGAATCTTCTCGAATTTGTGCTGTATTTACTTTATCACCTTAATCCCAAGGTTGGTTTTAACGTCTCTGTGTTTGTCTCAATTTTCAATGTTTGACAACATTAATTATATCTCGTGTTAGTGACGTCATTTCAGTTTGTATCAAGTTGTTATTCTATTTTGTTTGTTCTGATAATGGAAGTTATGTTTTTGTTTTGTTTTAGGTTGTTGGCGCCTATTTCACATGAGATTTTGTTTATTTGAGATTGTTTTGTTTTAACGGAAATGGTTTCTGATATTTGATATATCTTGTAATATAAAAGTTGTTGCTGGTTTGTTTCTTGCTTGGTTTGGAAACTAGTTTCCTGTCTCTCTAAAGCAAGCCGAAAGAGAAGGAGTATCGTGAACACACGGTACAATTTATCTATACATATATAATATCGTAATATATATGTAAACATATATATGCACGCGGGTATACATCCATTGGAAAAGTGTTTAAAGTGTAGTGCTTAAAGCAGTAAAGCTTTCAAGACAATATACATATATATATGTATATATATATTGTTTGTAGGTGTAAACAATGTACCATC
>OY735235.1:1107200-1134700 GCA_963457665.1 Thysanoteuthis rhombus
GTACTCGATACGCAACTTCCACGCACCCTAACATGCCTTTTCAGACCCCTACTGACTTGCATTCATTTCCACAGATGGGACAGGTGTTGTGATCTGTAGCGACTTAATAGATAGGTTGTCTGTTCCTGTGGCGTCATAAATGGATTTTTTTCTTTCCAGCTTTGTTGGGGCAAGCCCTTCCATAAATATGACTATTTAGTTCTTGGAGGTCACTTTGGTCAGATCTTTTCTGGGCATTTCTCTTCAATTCTTTTTTCATGCATACATCCATAGCCTGACAGTTGGTTGCCTGGACAGAAAACCTTTCCAAATTCATTTTTATCTCAAATTTGATGTATTTGTCAGGTCTTAGTCACTACACTTCTCCGGACTACGTTTCCCTGTCCGCCCTAATGTGCAATTTAAATACTCAAAAATAACTAGAATAATTAAATTAAATAGAAAAACCTTGTTTGGAAAATCTGATGACTCAGACACTAATGGTTTTGGGGACATTCAAATTGATCACTTATTTTATATTTTTAGAATATCATTAATATTTAAAACGTGTTGTCTATATCTTTTTGTTTATACAAGTAAACCTTGATTAGTGCAAATAATTCTTCCCAAGATTTCCGGCACTGTTCAAAATAGCACCATTGGAGGTCTCACTATAATTCAACGTATTTTGTTGTCAGCTTCCTGAAAGTTACATTAATTTGTAGCCCTGTCCAATGTATCATAATTTGATGTGTTTTTCCCCAGCTTGTACTGAGTTACTTTAACTTGTACCCTAACCAGACTAATCAACGCCTGCCGTAATCCAAACCACCTTGTTCAAGATATCTAATCCTCTGAAATGTATATTGCAAAGAAGTTCTAGTTTAATAAATTTTTGAACACGAAACTTTTCCTGTTGATAATTTTCATACAATCTTAACAATAAGAAAAAAATGAGTCCATGGAATATACAAAGGCTGGTTCTTTTGTTTGAGTTTTTTATGTTATATGATGAAATTAAGATAATTACTATTGTTACAGTACACAAAATAAAACCAGTGGACACTTATTGTATAACTGCAGTATTGCAGTTCAGAGATTTTCAACATCCAAGCAGAAAAACACGTGAGACTGTCCAACTTTAGTGCCAAATCGTTTACTCGTGTTAAACATGAAGCTACAAATTTTGTACTTGGGTTTTAGGTGAAAAGATAGCCCAGACTCGGTGTTGCTAGCTTTAAAAATATATTTGTGCTAGTTTGACTGACAAAAAAATGCTTTTAAAAAAGTGCTAAAGTTTTAAAAAGAGCCAAAAAACCATTAAAGATAGTCAAAAAGCACCAAGAGATGCCTAAAACGGTCAAAAGTATCCAGAAGTTGCTAAAATGTTCCACAGTGATTTAGTAATTTTCGCACAGGATTCTGTCCGAAGAATCAGCCACTCAAAATAAAGTACTCTTGTTATACGGGGATCGTGTTATGCACCAAGAAATACAGCACTGACTGTAATTGATCTTCATCACAACTTTGTCATGGTTCAATGGATTGCAAGTGCTTAAAGATTATTTGTGCAGAAGTGAGTTCGGTCCTTACAGGGCACTCTGTACCTGTTGTCTTGAGCTAAACTAAGCTTAGTAAATATTGAGACATCTGCAAAAACACGCAAGTACATAATGATCGGAGCGAAGCGAAAACCTAATCTCAATATCCGTCTGGCAATGGGGTCTACATCATTCGCAGTTTCTTCCAATTGAATTGCCTCCTAGATTGTTAGATTGAGCTGAAATTTACAGACTTGAGACTGGAGACTCTTGGACCGAGGCACAACTTACGTATATATCGAAGTATGAAAAACTCTGATTACAGCTTCAGCCGTTTCCACTTTAAAAATCTGAGCCACTCTATGCCTCATAGATATCGGATTGAGCTGGACTTTGATACAGGAGACTTTTGAACCAAGGCACAACTTTTGTATACATTGAATAATCAAAAGTGCCCTTAAGCTGGCTGCGGTTCTTGTCGTCCTTGCATTGAAAAATGATCCCCATCATGTCTTACAGATTGTCGGAGTAGGCTGACATTTCGACCAAGGTGCAATCTTTGTATGCATTGAACAATAAAAAGCGCTCTTTCGATGGCTACGACTTCTGCCTTCCCTGCTAAAAAAATTGGCCCCATTATTCTAAGTGAAGAGACTCTAAAACAGTCTAAACTGGCTCCAAGTACGCTAGAATATTTAAATGCATAAAAAAAATGAAAATTATCCGCTATTATCTTTGTTGTCTACTGTTATGCCTTTTGGCATGGATTAAAGTGTAGTATGCTTTGAACTAAGCTGGGAGGGCCGAGAATAGAGCTGTTTTTTTAGGGCACTCGTGAAACTGATCTTGTGTCAACCCACTCCTTGCAGTAAGAAAGATAAATACTGGTTATGGCTTGCTTACTGATTACACGAGCTGCAGTACTAACACAACAAGCTGGTGCCGAAGTTGTATGTGCCTAGTTATATACATATTATACCTATATTTTATATTCATATATCTATATATTTTGGATACATCTATATCTAAACCGACATATCTGTATGTAGCTTTGCAATTAAATTGATTTATTTCATATATTCATCGTTATCAAAAGATGTTCAGTCATGTCATAGCGAACCGGATTTAGTCTTATAGCTACATAATTCCTTATCTAATATCTCCAATATCTCTATATTTAACGGTTTTACAGTTAAACGTCTTTGGTGTTGAGATAAAAAGACACAAATATTAGATGAAAGAAAAACTAGTTTAGAAAAATAAATCATAAATGTGATTAATTTAAGAAATGCGGGCAACCTGAGACTATTATAGCCAATACTACTATGTATTTGAAATCTTTCAGGGTTGATGACTCTCCTGATATGATATATACAAAATGACTTGAATGTTAAGCATTTTATCAAAACTGTTTTTCTCATTAAATCATGAGTGTCTTAATATTTATAGAAACACAGTAGCTTCAGAATAAAACAGGTCTTGATAATCACTCAATATAGACGGTGAAGTGACCAACGTTTTTTTCAACAGCATGCCGTATTGTGGGTGATCAATAAAAAATATTTGGAGAAAGGGGTGATCAATGAATAAGTTCCTTCTCTTGTCTTTGCCTGAATTTTCAAAAGCTAACGTGTTCACTACAGGACACAAACTAAGGGGCCAATTTAGCATAAACTTACATGGCAAATTGAGCTCTTGCTAAAAACCTATTTAGAGGGGAATTCAAAAGAATGTGCAATACATACTAGCCAGCCAGACCAATTTGAAAACTGAAGAAACCAGTTTGGGTCAACACTTTCTGTGTTTTTATTAACGAAACTTCATTTCATCGTATAAAAACGGATTTTTCCCCAATGTAATAACTAAAAATTTGCATTTTCTTTCAGTTATGTAATGTAAATATCGCTAATTTTGCCAGCATCGAAATGTACTGAGGAGAGGAAGTAACACAAGGGAAAAAATTGGAAAGCTGAACAGAAAGTATTAGATGTAAAGAAACAATCTTATTAGTATAAAGGCCCCCGACAGAAAACAGTTGGGAGAGAGAGAGAGGATCAGTTATTCATTAGGACTGTTAACTCCGAAGTAACCGATGTCTTTTTATGCAAACCATAACTTCTTAAAAATAATATGTATCACCAGTTATTAGGTGACAAGGAACCCGTATAACAATTTTCATTCTATTTGGCTCAGCAGTTCCAAACTTCTATATTTTTTGCATATCGACAAATGGTTATTTTGTATTTTAAAAAAAAGTATACAAACGTTCGGATCGACCGTCACTCACCATTTTTCAATTTGGGGGATTTTGTTAACGTTATCGCCAAATTTCAGCAAAATCAGTCTAGATCTGAAAAATTTCCCCAATCGTACTAAAAAAAAAGGCTTTTGTTTATAAAATGTGAACAAACATTTAAATCAACAACAACACACAATCCCCTTGGTAAAATCTCTCCATAAGTTTACACACAAAATTTCATTGAAATATATATTGCAATTGATAGTCCCTGTGGTGAGTAAATAGAAAGAGATATTAGAAGAAAGAAAGAAAGAATGAATGAAAGAAAGAAAGGGAAAGCTTCAAAATTATACTCATCACATTGTTACCCACGTTTTTTGGCCAGAGTGTTGGCGATCTGAGGAGACTTGCTGTCCAGTTATACCTCCCCCCACGAGAATTTAAAAGGCAAGAAATAATAACAAACAAAATAACACAAAAATCAATAAAAACACGTCTGATCGGTCATTCAATAGATGTGACCAACGTCTTCGGGCAGTATGTCATGTTCGGGATGATCAATTGAAACATTGGAAGGAAGGTTGATCAATGAATAAGTTACTTCTTTCGCCTTTTGTTGGGCAGTAATCACTAAGAATTTTGATAAAAAAACAGGTGGGCGTAAAGAAAGCTCAGATTGAAAACTGAACCCGTCAAAAAATCCTATTCAGCTCCATTGGTGCGACCTATGAATGTGATCGATATATAGCTAGCCAGCAAGCCAAACCAGCCTGAAAACTGAGGGAAACCTATGTTGACACTTTTGGTGACAGTTTTGCTTGACGGTTACTAATAACTAATATGAGATTCAAAATCCCAAAAAATTACACATTTCCTGTTTAAACATCTGAATGAAATCTGACAGACGTGTGGCCGAGTAGGGGCTGGGTACTTTGACCCCCTCCCGTCGTACCTTATGAAGGCAGGCTCACTATGAAGGTGGGTCCCCATTGGTGAGTCCCCCAAAATCATTATAAATAGTAGTTAATCAATTGTAAATAATTATAGATAGTAGTTCACCTACTACATTTCTACTTAATTCCCTCTAAAATTCGGGGCCATCCACCCCCATTCTTGGCTCCCAAGTTCCACCTCCAAATCCTTAGCTACGCCTCTGAAGTATGGAGAATATCTTATAAAAACAAGAAACCTTTCTCAAAATAAACATCATTCTATCATTCACTGAACGGCCAAAATTCTACACAAACAAATTTGTTTGGTGCCCGAGGGACAGTAAACGCAGCAGGAAAAGACCAGACATATGACGGAGAGATAAGATAGAAGAATTGGCCAGTAAAACAGGGCTGGGGTTGGCGCAATCACTCCCGTCATTAAAGGAGATGGGAAAGGCCTTTGTTCAGCAGTCCACTTACGACTGATGATGATGATGATGATGATGATGATGATGATGATGATGATGATGATGATTGTACTTGTGTATATATGTATGAAGATAGGTAGGCAGTTTGGTAGAATTAAGACTTTGTTTGGGTTTCAACGCTGTGTTACCCACTTTCTTGTAGAAAATATAAGTATATACTGTGAGTACACAGAGCGTTCATTTTAACATCCTTATACACCTTCGAAATTGACAAACAGGATCCATTCCAAAAGATTTATTATTTATTGATAAGTATTTATTTATAAGCATATTCACTGAGTGCACAAAGCATCCGATACATTTCAAAACGTTCATTTCAAAATCCTTATACACCTTCAAGATTGACAGACGTGATCTATTCCAAAAGGTTAATTCCAATACTAGAATACACCCGTCCAAAATGACAGAACTATTTATGTATGGGTCGGCGCTAAGGAGCCTAAAGCTATTTTATTAGATAGTTTATTTTTGATAATTCGAGTATCCTGATTTTTAGTTGTTTTTTTTTCTCTAGTCTTGACCCAACATCAAACATTTCTGTCATTCGCTTAAACACTCTTTTGCTTTTCTTTTCATTTTAGTTTCAAAGTCCAGCGATTCTGTTTATTCATCATGTCATAAAAGCATATCTCATCTTAATACAACCCTCTAACTGTTTTTAGCTATGCTAACCTATTTCACATAGACCAATCCATTATAACTTTCAGGTTATAACCGGAATCGACAAAATAGAAACACAATCATACTAGTATAGATTTAAACATACTAATTTGCATATATGCCTCTTGTATGGATAGGTACCTCTTGAAAATTGACTGAATTTGGCCAAGAGATCTCTGAATGTGCATCACTTTTCAAAGAATAATCTTGTTCCAATTTCTTCTTGTATTTTTAGATGTATCCATGTATCTCAATAAAATGCTGTTCGGTCAGTCTGTCGGCTCTAGTTACGTTGAATAACAAGAAAGGAAGAGGCGTGATATCATAAAAGGTGTGACATCATTTAAAAAAACAACTGCTATGATGTCATATTAGAACGTCTGTTCAGCAAAAAGCCAATAATGGCAGAAAAACACCAAAAATGACAATTTACGATTTTTATTGTAAATAACACTCTCGAGATATTTTCATATCGGAATATTTTACAAGTATGAGAATCGATTGATTCGAAGGAAGACTACTTGTCCTTCTTTCTCTTCCTAATGCTGCTACTACCACGGATTGTGAACGCATTGTTGAACTTATGGTTCCTGTTATTTTTGTATGTATGTATTCAACGTTCAATTGTTTGAATATTTTTATCTTATTTTTGTATTTTTCATTCTTTCGTCCGAATTCGGTCAAATTTGAAACTGTACAAGGATATCAAAATGAACCTTTCAAAATATAAGGGCCAGTTCTCCTTCAAATCAAGCCGTGTTGCAAGTATTCTTTAAAATGGTAGGAGAAACCCAAATTTACATCCAAAATAAAATTGGGGACAATGTCAGATGCAGATCGACGGAGACCTTTGGGGGTCCGCTCCTATCCTAGCTCAAGGAAAGCACAGTTGAAAATTATTTTTACATTTCTAGACAAAGAAAAACTATGAAAAAAAACCCATATAATCTCACATAATCATGAATTAACTATTGAAATATTTTTGTTTCTGTTTTCTTTTTTCAAGTATTTATTTGTGAAGATAATTTTTCCCCCAGTGGATCTCCACCCTCACCCCCACCCCAGCTCAAAAAAAATGTTCCAACCCCAACCCTTGCTCGAAATCCTGGATCCGCCCCGAGATGTCATTTTCATCATTCTCACCATCATCACCACTTTTGCAATTATTTTAAGGAGTTTACACAATTACCCAGGTAACCTGCAATTCGACCACCCAAGTGAATAAACATCCTGTTTCCGACTGTCTAACTCTCTTTCCAAGTTAGATGTTCACCGAGACACTTGTTTGTTTAACAATAACAACAACAACAATAATAACAATAATAATAATAATAATATTATAATAATAATAATAATAATGATAATAATGATAATAATACGCAAACTGGACATAAATGAGTCAGTGTAGCCTGTGCCCGTACCAGAACTAATTATCTAAACAACAATCTAAACTTATCTAAAACATGTAGATCTTTTATCTAAAATCATCTAAAAAAATACCTGCAAATTGGGTACTGTTGGCCCAAAAAAAGACCATGGAGACCCAGAAAGCACCTCTTTGAAAGAAAAATAAAACAAACAGAAAAGCCGTTTTTAAATGGCGTTTAGTAGTGAACCCACGCAAATTTTCATGGTTGAAACCTCCAAAATGTGGCAAAGAGTGCCTATAGACACACACATAAAAACGTAAACTGTAGCCCAGGTGGCTGGTTAGTTGACCATTTATGGGGCTACGGTGATTAAATAATAACACCTGGCTTCTGCAGGGTCAAACTCCACCTCAGCTTCTTATCCGCCTGAAGAGGATTACTGCAACTTACGTGCTGTATATATAATAGATAAAGAGAAATTATGAAAGAATATGTATATATTTTAGTATATTTATTTATTACAATGAAATAAGTCCTTTTATATATTCAGTATTAATTTTCGTAGATATGTAAGCCCTATCGGTTTGATATGTAAGCCCTACCGGTAAGAGAGTCACATCACTTAGTCCCGAAAAAAAAATGCAAAAAAGGAGTCTAGAAAAGCCGAAGATTGACTTATTGAAACGGTCAAGAATATCGAGCCGTGCCAGAGCTGTTGTTTCGAAAATAGGGTCTGTGGACGTCTAACGGTCCGACAAATAATGCTCTGGGTTCCGCAGTAGTGTTCCTTCAGAACCCAATATTGCGACTCTGGTGACAGAGAAATAAAATCACCCATCACACAGCTATCAAAAAGATATAAATATAGTGCACAGACCTGTATCGTATATTAGAATTCAAATGAGTGGAATCCATTTTAAATGAATATTTCTAAAGGTCTAGAATTGTTCATTATTGCTGTTCATTGATTACAGTCTAAAAACTAAATGCTGAAAATATGGGTCTGCCAGAATATTTCCTTTACAAGGGTTGAGTTTTCAATGTTTCGAAACCACTGTGCTGTGTAGATACTTGCTGTCACCTGATCCCAATCGAGAGTCACAAGATAATACTAATGTGAAAATCTATGTAGTATTAAGTTTATGGGTTCAATCCATGACTGAGTCTTACCAAAGACTTTGAACATGGTGCTCAATACCTCTCTGCTGAGCACACAACATAAAAAAGTTTGATTGAGAAAGCCGGGGGAGGAATGGGCTTCGTCAGTCTATCTCGCCAAACACACCCACGAAGATGGGTGCTCCAATGACACAGTACGGAGAACGGGAAAACCCTATACTGAGTCACGGGATCAAGGACCAATGAAATGACGCAATAAGGCAAATCTTATCGACTACTCCACCTACTACAACATAATCATTAGATATCCGCACCTCACATAAATGAAAGAAAATGGATCTTTTTATCCACAGTTATCTTTAAAATATATCGTTTATCTGAAATAATCTTTTAAAAAAATACCATTACATGATTTGGGCATCGTTAGTCTAAAAAAAACAACCATAGAGACCCAGAAAAGCACTTTTCTGAAAATAAAGCAAAAGAAAAAAAAATAAGATGGTGCTTAGTGGTGTAACTTGCAAATCTCCAAGGTTGTAATCTCAAAAATGTGACGAGGAGTGTCCGCAGACACTAACAGATACATGGACACTCAAACACTTGGCTGGTTGCCTGGGTGGGTCATTTGGGGGTTTCAGGTGATGTTATAATTATAACAAGCCTGGCTGTTGCAGGGTTAAACTCCACTCTTATTCCGACTGAAAATGATCATTGCAATATTTTCATTGTATTGTATATTGGGATATAAGACTTGTCAATTCAGCTCAGTTGGTAAGAGAGCTGCCTCCCCATCATGTTGCTTTGATTTCTAATCACAACAGGGAAATGTTAATTTTATATATCGGTTCGGTCTAATGTGACATGATGGACAAACAATTAAGACTTTATTCACTTGAATTTTTTGAGAGCATTTAAAGAGGGGGAAACCGTTTGACATCGAGAATACCATAATTCATTTTTGTTATTAGAACAGGTCGAGTACCCCCTATCTGAAGTTCCGAAACTAAAATGTTACAAAATCTGAAACTTTTCGGAAACCCACGAGTGTTGAGTCTGAACACGATAGAATTCCAGTAAACATCAGAAACGAAATATAACGGCTTTTAATATAATTTTAAAACTTTCTAAGAAGATTACTCCACTTACATTACAGGTTCCATCCCCAATATATCTCATTGTGTACATGCAAATATTTCGAAATCCGAAAAATTCAGAAATCCGAGACTCTTCTGGTCCTAATCATTTCGGTGAAGGAGTACTCAAGCTCTATCTCTTTCATCTTAATCTTTTTTGCTTTTAATTGCAACTTGGTCCGACCATCAGTCTACGACAGTGAATAAACAGCCCGGATTCGAAATGAAGGATGAGCCTCTTGTGAGATTAGAACTCACATACCTTCTGCCACGGTCAGATTAGTTCATACCAGCTGCTCTGCCGTCTGGGCTACAAGAACTTGACGACTGATCGCTCAACACCACATTTGTTTTTGGTTCTACGTACACTAGATGTATTATTAGTAGTAACACTATTTTGATTTATTTTGTATTAGATCAAGAGAAGTGAGTTCGGCCCTCACCGAGAGAATATCTGCCATTTCCGATTTACTCACAGCTTGAGACCGACGCTTAGGATATTGCAATGTAACGCATCTGTTATTTAATTGAAACTGTCACGTTACCAGTGTCTTTTGGCTGTAGACTGTGTTGGGGGTGATCAGTTTCAGATAATTAGTTCTGGTACGCACAAGGGCTACGGTGATTCATTTGTGCAAAGTACAGATATTAATGAGAAGAACAAATCGATGGTTTAGCCTAGAATTACAAAGTACCAAGAAATTACTCAAAGTTTTTCATCAAGGGTTTACATGGGTTTTGTTTCTAAGCATAGGATGAAACATATCCAGTTAATCACTAAATAAAAACCGTAGCGTGACCAACGTCTTTTGGCAGCATGTTTCATTGAGATGATCAATTAAAAATTGAAAAATGAATGATCAATAAATAAGTAACTTCTCTCGGCTTTTGTTGGATCACTAAAAAGTCTGAATCAAAAAAAAAAACAAGAATTGACGGGCACCAGCTAGGGACCAATTCAGCATGAACTTACATAGCAAATCAAACTCCCCTCTAAAAACCTATCAAGACTAGCGGATTTTAAAACAACAACAAAAGTTGTTTTTTTACAGATAATGTATGAATATTTAAATTTTCAGCCCCCAAGTTTCACAGTTTTTCCTATACGTCATCAGAAGAAAATGCTGGATATTTCAACCCTCTAGCTCCACTGGTACGGCCCATATGTGTGATACATACGTAGCTAGCCAGCCGGCCAGACTAACTTTGAAAGTGAAGAAACCGATGTTGACCGTTTTTGTGACAGTTTTTGTTGGCAGTTTCTAATTAGTAGTAAATGAAATCAGTCATTGATGACAATGCTTCCTCAAATAAACGTTGCTGCCAAATAGCTTCAGACGCATCGGCTTTGATACGATCACTCAAGTTAAGCAGCACTGAGTCAAGTCAGTACTTAGATGGGTGACCGTCTGAGAATACCATGTGCCGTAAGCAGCTGAGTATCCAGTTGAGAGTCTCCTGTGGTGACCCCGTCGATCCTCATAAGGAGGAGACCGATCTCAATATCCTATGTCAAGGTCTCCGCCCCCTAATTGGCCTGGCTGAGAGCAACAAAGAAGTGAATAAATCTTACTAAAAAGTGAAGAAAATATATAATAAAAACTAAGGGGGCAATTTGGCATAAATTTACATGGCAAATCAAACCCTAAACTAAAAACCAATTAAGGTAGGGAACTTTGAAATTTTTTCCTCAGCATAATAAAAAAGAAAATGTTGGAAATTTCAGCCCTCTAGCTTCAATGATATGGCCATATGCATGATACATACTTAGCCAGCCAGCTAGACCAACTTGAAAACTAAAGAAATCCATTTCGATAGTTTGGGCTGGTGATTTCTAATTAAATCAAATGTTTGAAACCAACAAGAAGACCCATGCAGCAATCAAAATCAATTTATTGAAATTCGATAAAATCAGAAAGTTTTCCAAAATAAGTCAGAAACGGAGCAGATGAAATGTTTCTTTTCAATTTAAACTAAATTATTTTTCTTAAATTGGGATACAGATCTGGTTAGTTACTCAATAGAAACTGTTATTCGAACAACGTGGTGATCAATGAATAAATTACTTCTCTTATCTTTTGTTGGGTGGTGATCACTAGAATTATTTTTTTTTTAATAAGCGTCGGCTCGAATTCATCGAATTTTCACCTGCAGAGTGATATATATTTTTTTCTTTAAAAAGCAGGTCAGTTCTGATTAATCACTCAATAGAAACCGACTTTTGGCTGTATGACGTGTTCGGGTGATCAATCAATAAATGAGAAAAGTATTGATCAATAAATAAGTTCATTTTCTCGACTTGTGTAGGGCTGTGATCACAAAAAAAATCCTAATTTTCAAAAAACAAGCTTTGACACCGGGCACAAAATAAGGGACTGATTTAGCATGAACTTACATTGTAAATTGCCCTCATCCCCCCCCCCAAAAAAATCATTGAGTGGGGGATAAAAAAACTAAAACGCTTTTTTACAATAACAATGATAATAATGATAATGTTAATAATAATGATAATAATAATAATAATAATAATAACAATAATAATTAGAAGAAGAAGAAGAAGAAGTAAATGTTTGAATCTTCAGCCCTCTAGCTCCATCGATTGATAGTTTCTTAAAAAGAATCGAATGATTAAGTGACCAAGAAATAAGTTTGGCAAGAATTGAAACTGGAAGTTAATATTACTCCACCTACCTGTTTTGTGTATGTCATAGTCCGCGTCTCCTGCGATAGAGTTTGCTGTGTTATAGGTAAAAAAAAAAAGTTTGGATAACTATTCCGTCCTATATGTGGCTCAGGTGAGAGATATGAACGGTGTGCAACAGGGCCACAGACCGACCATCTTGGACGAGCCCAGCGGAGGGCTTACATGCGAACACACGTACACAAAGTACAGTCGTCGCGTGACACACATGCGGAAGAGGGACAAACTGAGATATGCGCACGCAACTCTGTTTTCAACAATGTCATTGTATCGGCATTCTAGTTCCGGCCAATCACGAGAAAAGTGGTTAATAAAGAGAGTAGGAGAGAAAGAGAAACAGAGACAGAGACAGAGAACGAGGAAGAGAGACACAGACGGAGAGACAGAGAGTGTGCGTGTCGATCGGCAACACCCATCTCTCTCTCTCTCTCTCTCTCTCTCTCTCTCTCTCTCTCTCTCTCTCTCTCTCTCTCTCATATTCTTCTCTTAAGAAGAAAAAAAATCAAGAGATGAACAATCAAGTACCAGAATCGTGTGGATAGGTTATGGGACTTGGGGTTAACAACGTCAGAAAATGGGTGGGGTTGAGGAGACAAAACGGAAGAATCATGCGTAGTTTAGTATTAGTAGACCTTAATGTATTTACTTTTTTTTTTAATAGAAAGGGGTAAAACAAACTGAAAGGCAATGCATTTACCATAAAAGTAAATAAAACTAGACTGAATATAGTGAGACAATGGAATAGATTATTAGAATATGAAGCTATCAACCGACGTACATGATTTTAAAAAGAATTATGATGTTTATTACACCACTACGAATGTTTTAAGCCTTAGATATTGTGCAAATATGATTGTTATGTGCTATATACTGTTTTATATGTTTTCGATATTAAAACATTGTTAATCTTCTCTTTTTAATATGTGCACACATAAATAAGACACTTTCCTGTCGTTCGGTCAGTCCCAGGTACGTTAAATAACAGAAATAGGAAGGAAGGAAAGAAGAGATGTGGTGCTCTTAAAGGTATGGCATCAGAAACCAACTACTATGGTGTCATAATAGAATTTACGAGTTCTGAATCTTATATTTTTTTAAATCCAAAAATGGCCATTTACAATTTTTATTGAAAATAAAACTCTCGGTATATTTCCATATCGCAATATTCTACTAATATAAGAATGACTTTTTCCTGCTTCTCCTTCTGCTACCACTATCACAACTAGGAATGATATTACTACTTCGTTTAGAATCCCTTTGAAACGGAAATCACAGATATGGACGTAAGGATGGTGGAGGCATCGTTGAACTTGCAGTTCTTGATTCAGTCTTTCTCTCTTTTTTTCTTTCTTTCTTTAACAACCAAGATGAAGACAATGATACGAGTTAATCGGGGTTTATTGATGATATTTTCTCATTTTCGGAACAAAATTAAGACATTTACTCTGATTTTATTCAAATATATTGGTATCTGTACAGATGTATATGTTAGAACGAGATCGTGAAACTAGGAATTTCATGAAATCCCTGAACATTTTTCTGACTTCAAAAAATCCATAGCTTCGCAATCTTGTAATGGATAACATGTTTGTAATACTGACCATTCTGAGTTCTGTAATGACTTCGAACCCGTGGCCTTGTGTCGAACTAAGCTAGATTTAGTAAATGTCAATTATATTCTGTTTCAATATTTACAGTCTATATACATTTCAGTAAATCACTAGGGATTCCACGAAATCACTAAGAGATCCTACGAAATCACTAATTTCACAATTTTACTGTTACATATTCACGTATGTGCTGGATTTTGATTATGAATAATAATTACCTTTCCAAAAAAGTTATGTTCAGTAATCATACTGATAGATATATTTATTTGAAAAAACAAACAAAAAAACATGCTTGGCTGCCCTGGGGTTCAATGCTCTTCCTTACATTAAAATCTAAAAGGTAAACAAAACAGAATTTATTCCCTCGTACAATATTATTCCAAAACAACGTGTCTCAATTCAACATTTTTATTAGTATCCCTTGTAAACTGGAATTGAAATTTTTAGCAAAGCAAGTCGACCAGAGTTGGGCTTTAGGAATAGGAGTGAATTCGTCATCAGTTTTAGCGTACGTCGCTGCGACACTGATATTTGTGCGTGACGTCAGTGGTCTTCGCTTTCATCATTGACAAAATGAAAAAATTGTCATTGTCAACCGTCATTGTTGTTACTTTCGAAAATAAAGTCGAAACACAATAGTAGGAGTTTGGTAAAAATTGAAGGAGTGTTACTTTTATTTCAAAGAGTGACTATTTCCTCCAAATTACTACTTAGAGATTCTATTGGAGGCGGGGGGTATGTGTTTGACGTCGACTGACGCTATTACTTTCCTGTTGGCGTTTATTTGTCAGACCGAATTTACGCTTTCCCCAAATAAGCAGGGGTGCGAACTCTCTTGCCCACTCGGAGATACTCTAATTAAAGAGCGTTGGGATAGGCATGAATCCATCCCCCTAAGCTAGGGCTAAAATAGCACTGGGTGTGATGAGTGGCTTTACTTCGGGTGCTTGTCGCCTTCAAGTCTATTCCACGTATTGCAAACGGACCGAGTGAGAAGAAATAGGAAGTGCGCAGCCCAAACAGGAAAGGCTGAAGCCATAGTCAGCGCAAGGGTTCTACTCCCTCTAATGGAGTAGGGATATCGTGTTGTAACAATAACTTGGAGAAAAATCTGCCTACCTTGGGAAATCATGGCTTTTATCTGGTCTTGAGATCTTACAATCAGCCTCAAAAGAAAACAGCAATTTTAGTCAGCGAGCAGATAATATATATATATATATATATATATATATATATATATATATATATATATATATATATATGCAAATTGGTGTATATATTTAATTGGTTGTTTGTGGTTGTGTGTTTCATCTGATTCCTGTTATGACCTAAAAATCATAATGAATTGGTCCATGTGAAGTAGATTAACAGAGCTGCTGAAACAAGTACAGATTGGTTATGAAGTTGGACTATTGCGAACTAAAAATGAAGAATACATCACCCGAACATCTAAGCCTTCAAGTCTGATCACACATTAAAACAGCTCAAGTTTAGTTTAGTCTTGAAAAATACTTCAAATTATGATAGTTGAATTATTATTATTATTATCATTATTATTATTAGATTTAGGCTCTTTTGTGCAGAACTATGCATAACTAACATCAATTTTTACGATTATATATATATGTATATATATATATATATATATATGTGTGTGTGTGTATGTATGTATATATGTATATATGTGTGTGTGTGTGTGTGTGTGTGTGTATGTATAAGAAGAATTGAATAATTGTGTCATCCACAGACAGCTGTTTCGCTGTATTACAACTCATCAGTGTGACTATAGACTATCCATTATCCCATCCAGTACCACGAGGTAGGATCGGAACCTTTGCCACAGACTCAGGGGCTGGCATCCTACCTCTGCCCCACGCAGAACTGTACACTCAGTCAGATCGAGAGAGATAGATGGATAAAGTGAGATAGAGAGAAATTGAGAGATACTTAGTAAATTTGTTTCTCAGTACACTGAACAGCTGAATGATGATCAATTAAATGGACTGGTGACCCGGAATAAGTACATACACATTGTATTAACGAATCGCCATGTTCAAGTGGTAGAGATCTCGCTTCCAGTTCGGTTGGCTGTGGTTTGATTCACCAGAGTCATATCGAAAACTTTCAAAGTGGTACTCGATGCCTCTCCACAGGTAGTAGGACGGGAAAATCCCCCTTCTGTGGTTAAGCAGTTACGGTCAAATGACTTTTGATACATTACTTCTCTTAAGATCACCGAAGTTGAGCAACGTAAACCTTTACCAGTACCTTGATGGGTGAGCTTTGCGTAAGCAGAACGGATCTTCGAATGGCCCGCCATGCTTGAAGTAGGTCTTACCATCAATCGCCTGTGTGTACCTAACCCCGATGTTATCAAAATATGATTATTTGTTCTATATATTTTTGAAGGGGGGGGGAATTAAAGAAAATGGACGTTAATTTCGAAGATAAATAACAACAACGATTTTCAACGAATTGAATCAAGAAAACAAGCGGCTTTTTAAAGTCAATATATCAGATCAGAGTTTGAATCATTTTGGTTACTTTGTCATTGAGATCAATTGATTGGTTTGTGAAATGTCGTCTGTTTCTTTGAATGCAACAAGTAGACAATAAACGAATAGACGCCAAGGCGCCAACGTTCTGAATAACGTGGATCAGCATCCTTGACCTCAAGGGATAACCACGACGACTTCAAGTGGGTAATGAGGATATCTACATTCATGCCCCAGTTGAATCTGTTCCTTTTGTCGATATTCATGTTGAGTAAATAAATATATGAACGTTGCTCCATAGATAAATAGATAGATTAAAAGATATCTGTAACTCACAAAAATGAATCAGAATTGTTCGCGTGTGTACCAGGCCAAACTATTTAAAAGATTATCTCAGATTTTTTTTTTTAAATAGATCTTTTATCTGAAATTATAGAAATATCAGCGTGAGATTCGGGAATTGTTGGTCCAAAATGACCATAGAGACACCAGAAATCACAATTTTGACCAAAAAAAGTGTTTAGATGTTGCCTAGTGGTGTACTCATGCAAATATTGAAGATTGTAGCCCCCATAAGTGTCACCGGAGACACGCACACACACACACACACACACACACAGACGAGCATAAGGAGAAGGACCTGTAGCACACTTGGATACATTCATGCATACATAAATGAGTACACCCTACCATTTTTTTTTTATGTAAAGTTGATTTTCTTTTAAACCAAACATAGCAGAATTTTACTATCTCTATTGGAACACTACGAAATCAAGTTATCAGATATTCTTGAAATTTGAAACATTCGTTGTAGGGTGTATTCATTTCTGGATAGCAACGTATTCATTTAAAAAAAAAAGGGCTAGGGGTACACGATTAATAGATAAATAACCGTTCCTCTCATAAATGTATCATCGTAGCCTGCACGTGTACCTGAACTAATTATCTAAAAAAAATTACCTAAAATTATCTTGAAAAATTATTTAAAGAATTATTTCTCAACAATAGATCTCTTATCTAGAATTGCGTAAAGACATACCAGCACAAAATTTGTACACTGTTGGCCTAAGACAATCATAGACAAGAAAAGCACTTAGAAAACAAAAACAAAGATGGTATCTACTCAAGCAAATATTCAGGGTTGCAGCCCCCAAAATGTGACCGGGAGTGCCTGGGGAAACACACAGACAATCTAAGAGAGAAAAATCAGTAGCCCACTTGGCTAACCGGTCGAGAAGGCAAGGCTACTGTTATTCGATAAACAGGCTACGGTGACTCATTTATGCTAGATACGGTTTTTTTAATCAAGTTATATTTTGTTTAACCGTATTGAACGACTTTCTGGAAGGGGTAAATCTGAGCGAAAGAAATTGTCGAAAGGGCAAATCATACGAAGATTCAGAACCGCTAATCGACGGTCTTTTTTTTAAATTCTTCATCAAAATCTAGTGTCAGCATACATAAATTCCCGTACACACACACACACACACACACTTGATACTGGTAAGTAATGATTGCCCTTGCACTGGCCACGGCAACAGCCGTCCCTGTCCGGGCTTCACGTATTGAAAGTGTCTCCCTGTCTTGGATTTCTTTGCAGCTTAGAGGTGACACTCACTTCACCTTACACTATTTTACCAACGACTAGAGAGAGGAGTCGGATTCATACCTTTCCCAAGTGCATCAGTGCAAGTCTCAGTCGGAGTTTGAATTTGGATCGCCCAGTCTGCATTTTGCGCTATTGACTGATCGGACATCAGCCCTTCCCTACGTGATATCAGGTTGATGAAGTACATCTTTTACAAGTTTAAGGCATAATTAGAAACCGTCAACCAAAACTGTCACGAAAACTACAAACTACAAAAAACTCAAGTTCGACCGGCTGGCTAGCTTTGTATGTATCATGGAGCTAGAGGGTTGAAATTTACAACATTCCCTCCTATTTATGCTCAGATGAAGTTTTTGTGTCCAGCAGAATTAACGTTTGCTTTTTTTTAAATTCAGACCTTTTAGTGATCACTACCCAACAAAAGAAAGAAGTAATATGCATTGATCACCCCTCTCTTTATTTTTCTAATGGATCACCACCAACGCAGCTTGCTACCAAAAGTCGTTGGTCTTGTTATACTTTCTATCGAGTGACTAACCAGTCCTGCTCTGATTACGATCAAACTGCGTCCGATACACAGGTTCTCGTACGATCACAGTAGTTAGGCAATGTTGTGCCTGGTCAGTACCTGGGTGGGTGACCGTCGGGATCAACCAAGTGCCGTAAACCGCTGGGGATCATGTGGACGTGTACCTACTTCCAGGGGAACCAATTTTACAAATCAGATTGTACCAACTATCTACACTGGAGGGGTAGGTTTGTAAAAAAATATTTTCCAAAAGTCTCTATATTTTTCCCGAAAATGTCTCAGATTTAATCAATCCGTTCAAAGAAACTTTTGGTCATAGTTGTGTTTTGATGCATCTTCCCTATAGTCACCGATGGAGCTGAAATATGGAACCTAACCAAGAGGCAGACCCGCAAATTGAGAACCATGCAACGTGCACATGAAAGAATTATGCTAGGCCTCCCATGGAGACCACACAACTGCACAATACATCCTGGAGAAGACAGGAGTCAGGGACATCATAGAATCCATTAAAAATCTCAAATGGCCCTGAGCTGGCCATGTTGCAAAAATGGCGGACAACCGATGGACATCTTGACTCTCAACATGGATCCACTGAGATCACACGTGCAACCAAGGCTGGTAGAGTATAAGATGGAGAGACGAGTTTGACAAATTCAGAAAGTACTGGCTCTGCGATGCCCACGATAGAGAAGTGTGGCGAATCCTGGGGAAGGTCTATTTCCAACAACAGACGTTAAGAGACAGATGATGATGAAGTGGAAAATGTACCAACTATCCCAGGTCTCCCCAGGGTCAACCAGAGACTGTAGACTGTTGGGGATCAAGTTGAGAGCATACCATGGAGATTTCGTTTATCTCTCGAAGGAGGAGACTGATCTCTACACCACGCCCATTACCGCGAAGCAAAGAACCCACTTGACCCTCTGCAAAGCCAAGTCGTGAGCGACAAGAAATGAATGAAGGGCATAATTCTGAAGCTCCGAAAACAAACACTGGTCAACGTCTAGACACTTGGATTTTTCTTCTGACTCTCCACGAAGAAAAATCAAGGACCTTTCAATGATGCATCCACCATCTATGGTAGTAGTAGAAGAGGAGGAGGAGGAAGAAGAAGAGGATAGTTGATCCGAAGATCTGGATCAAGTTTCATATCAATCCAGAATGATACGGCTGAAAGAATCGATGTTCAGAATTACTGTTTGGGATAGTAGTAGCAAGGGGCAAAGTAAAGGAAAAGACGAGGGAGGAAGATGTGGATACTTGAACCGAAGGGCTGGATCAAATTTCATATCGATCCAATGTGAAATGGCTGAAGGAATGGATGTTCAACATATTAAGGGTCCGACCGGCTCAAAAGCGTCATTTTAAACGAGAAAAAAGATTTATTACAAGAATTCAAAATAAAAATAATCGTGTCTCGATCCAAAATAGCTTTTAGCATCTTATCTTGAATGGAATGTAATATTGACGAGTACACTCCCTTTAATTTGGTGAGGATTGTTCTTGTTCTTGTCCTCGTTTTTATTTCAGTTACTGAAGAAAAAATAAGTCTAGACTTGGAGCACATCATGTACTTGATCGGATTCAAAGGGAAATCATCCGACCGAAATACCAGGACATGAACAAACAGTTACTGCGCAACACTTCAGTGAGCAATTGACACGTTTGAACGATAATTTGGAACCAAAGAGAGACCCACTGATTTGGCTGCACGACAATGTATATTCTTATTTTCTTTTTTAATGCAAAAATCGACCATCGAGTTAACCTTCCCTATGTTCTATTTATTTTGGATTAACAAACTTAAAACCTTTAACACGAATCAACAACCCTTACCACACCAATCTCTGACACTGAAATCCTCTCACTCAAAACAACCCAACATCCACACCCTATCCCCTTCATGTATATCCAATATTGGGAACTTCAAACTTTCAATCATAACCCTACCTATAAAAACTGTTGTATAGTATTTCATTTGTACATCTTAAAACCATCATACTTTTCAGAACATCCACAATGACCATTAAGGACACAAACCATACATTCCCCTAAAGATATTCGATCATACACTACAAGGACCCCCTTGTCTCACCATCAGGACTAATACCAGAGAAAGTCTCACCCCCAACTTACCAAGCACCTACACAATCTAATACTGAACTACTATCCGACTTCCCAATATCCATAACAACCAATGCTCTCTCTGAGCAACACAACCAATAAAACACCCAGAACCCCTGCTACTACTTCCAACAGGATATCCAAGTATACCAACACAGTTATAACCACAGACAGAATACAGTCCGGACTCACCATTATGACACAAAAGCAATCCTCTTTTCTGATTTCCATTTCTGCTTCGAAAGCAAAACATCTGATGGTAAATTTGTTTTTTACGGAAACCTTTTAACTACTGAAAAGTACACACACGCTACTGAAGATGGGAACCCCTCCCGAAACATGTGTAGCATATAAATCAATTCATTTATAATCAATTAATGAACAGATATGGTTTCTACATACTTTTACTTCTAAGTCGGTCTCATTCCCTATTATTCACACTCACACACACACATATATATGTGTGTGTGCGTGTGTGTGTGTGCGTGTGTGTGTGTGTGCGTGTGTGTGTGTGTGTATTAATCTTACTATAAAGAAAATTAGTCGCTTTTAAATTAAATGTATTCCATTAACATCTGCATGAAAATATATCCATTTCTTAATGCATAGTTGTTGCGTTGAAAAGAAACGAAGAGACCGAAAATAAACGAGATAAGAATTCGGGGTGAAAACAGTTATTTGAGCTTTTGCATTACCAGCGGCTGTTTAGCTCAATGGTTAGAGCAACGCTACATTAAAACAGCTACCCTCTCGTTTACAGGTTCGTTTCCTGCAGCCGCACCATTTTCTTTAATTGTTCATTCTATTCAAGCTGTCAATTTTAACTGATATATTAACCCTGTAACGACAGGAGATCATTTCAAATAAGAGCTTCAATACAATATAACGCAATTTACAATCATTCTTTCGGATCATGTACATCCATCTCGTAATATATATATATATATATATATATATATATGGGGGGGGTATGTGGTGATCCGATTGAATGTTGGTAATTTGACAATTGTAAAGTGAAGAGAAATTCAAGTGAAAAACAGATCGAAATCTTTTTTTATCACATGGCCATGTTTTTGATACATTTCATGGTTACCAACCATCTTTTTCAATGTAGTTTGCAGAGGTTGCATAGAAAACTGTATGTTGTTTACATATTTGAGATTTGAGAGAATCCTACGAGGAGACTGTGTTTTTGCTTTAGCAGGGGTGGAAGGGGAAGGTGTTTGTGTCTGTGATAATAAGGTTGGACTGAAAAAAGTAAGGTCATTTAGAATAAATTTATACTCCTATTTACATTATTCTAAGAGATATTCATCAGCTCTAGGTGAAAACATCGAGCACCTTCGAATAATGAATTATATATAAATATATATATATATATATATATATATATATATATATGTGTGTGTGTGTGTGTGTGTGTGTGTGTGTGTGTCTCTGTGTGTGTGTGTGTATGTAAACATTTATTCCACAAAAGGGGTCCTAAAAATATAAGGGAGCAGAAATAAGGAAAACCACGTAGTTATTTTAGTTTTGATAACTTGGATATTTAGTAAAAATAGTTCATGTTCAGTGTTTTATTTTTCATCTCATAAAAAGTTTTTTCTGGAGATATTTCTGTGAGCTGGAAAGCACATCGATATATATATATATATATATGTATATATATATATATATATATATATATATATATATGTGTGTGTGTGTGTGTGTGTGTGCATTCTGAGAAATACAACTATGAACACTAACCTTTTCATCAAATATCAAATGATCTCCAACCAGTGTGGCTTTTCCTTGCTTCTCTCTTATCACACACACACACTCACACACACAAACTTAACAACCCTAATCACACAGACCTCTAAATCATAATCCTTCCACTAATAACAACCTCACATCTGCATCCTACCCTCCCTCAGGAATATCTAATATTGCGAACATCACAGTCACTCAGATCCATGCCTACTAAAACCTTTGAATGGTATTCCATTTGTACAAATCAGAGCCAACAAACTTTCAATGACCTATAAGGATAATACGTTTGAAGTTCCTTGACCTCAATACCCCTCCATCTATACTATCCTCAACCTACTCACTAGACCAATACCCTTCCACCCTGACACCCAATGCCCTTCCCAACACTTAATACTGCTGCTACAATCACATCTTGCCACGGACAAGCACAGACTTCATCACGAACAGAACCAAGTCCCACACATGAGGATGACCCTAAAAGATTCAAATTTTTGCTTCCAAATCAGAGCATCTGATAGTAAATTAATTTTCCACGAAAAACTTTCAACCACTGAAAGGCACACACACAACGCACATACACACACATACACAACACGCTACTGAAGATGGGAATACCTCCCGAACTAAATTTAGCACACCAATTAATTCATCCATAGATCAATTAATTAATAAACTTTCCACACACTCTTACTTCTGAGTCTGTCTCACTTCTTATGGCTCACATTATAATATTTGTACATATATATATATATATATATATATATACATATATATATATATATATATATATATATATATATATATATATATATATATATATATATATACATATATATATACATATATATATACATATATATAGAAAAAGAGAGAGAGGGAGAGATGCATACACACACACACACATATATATATTTATATATATATACATACATATATTCACACACACACACACACACATATATACACACACATACACACGTTTATATATATATGTATATATATATATATATATATATATATATAAATATATTTAAGAAAACAAATGTAAAATATGCAACAAGCTCGTGCATATGCATTATTGTATCAAGTAGATCTTGGTTTTAAAAAGTGCTCAATACCATCAGTTGGACGGTCATAAAATGAGTGATTTTTTTTCCAATGGTTCAATACAGATTATACACTCTGTTTCATTCAACAAAAGATTTCCAAATGAACCATTTCATTTGAAAATCTTTTTCAGGTAAAACAGAATGTACAATTTGTAATGAACCATAGAAAAAATCTCCACTTCTTATATATATATATATATATATATATATATATATATATATATATATATATATATATTAGAAAGTTGATTCGCTACACTGGCACGTTTATGTTTTTTCCTCTCTATGAAACAGAAACAGTGGGCAGAAACATAAACATGTTTGTGTAGCGAATCTACTTCTAGCTCTACTCTCTACCAACTTAACTCTCGGAGTTTAAAGTTGAATGTATCGAGCACTCTACGAAATGAATCCATCACCTATCAGACATTGCTTCATATTACATTATGTTATATTATATCATGCTACATTGCGAACCTGATTTGCATTATATATATATATATATATATATATATATATATATATATATATATATATATATATATATATATATATTGTGGTTCTGAATTGCAAGCATGTGCTGATAACTCCGAGGCGTTTTCTCCACCCCCATTGCAATAAAAACATTAAATGACCATAAAGTTAATGGAGAAATTAACTGGTATTTTTTTTTCTAAAAATGCCGCTCGTGCCTGACATTCCAGCACTGTAATTAACTGTGGGGGTACCAGACTATAAAAAAAAAATATCCTGACAGATCCGGTAAGTCACTCAATAGAAACCGTCACGTGATCAGTATCTTTTGGCAGCGAATGCGTTACTTCACTCGCCTTTTATTGGGCAGTGATCACTGAAAAGTCCGAATTTAAAAAAAAAATTAAAAAAAGACGGTAGACCAACACGACACAAACTAGTATTCAATTCAGCATGAACAGATATTGCAGATTGACCCCCCTCCACACAAAATCTATTCAGGTAGAATTTTCCAAAAGCAGAACCTGTTTTCTATACAGAGTTAGGGGCCAGTTTTTATATTTTCGGCCCTCTAGCAATATTGGTGTGACCTGTACTGGCGTCACGTACATTATTTACCAGTCAGCCGGATCCGCTAAAAAACTGAAGAAACGTCAGTTTATTTTGAGTATGCTGACAGGTTTTGGTTGACGGTTTCTAGTATCTATATCGGTCATTTCTCTTCCATGTTACCCTGGGGCAGACGTAAATATTATTGGTGAAGGAGTGAACTATTCACAAAGGTTAAAGATTGCATAAGTTTTTCCATTTCTGGAGGTTAACCATTCTTCTTTTTTTCTTACATATAACGTTACCTGTTGGACATAACGCGAGAATAAGACCAGATATTAACACAATTATGGAGTTAAATGCTATTTATTTATTGTACACCATAAATTCGTCAACGTATAACGTGTACAGGTTGTATCTGACGTGCCAGAACGAAGTCATAAGTTCTCTTTGAGGCGTAACCAGATATTTCGACAGTTTGGGTGTCTAATAAAGAATTAATGACTTTTGATTTCATTACTTTGTTGATAATCTGATGAATACATTGTATTGTTATACATATAGATCCTTTGTTGTGAATTTTAGGAGCCTTGCTTTGTATGCTGTGTTCAACTACCATATTTTATACCCGCAAGACCAAGGATTACCATTACCTCCAATTTACGACGTGGAAAGTAACATGAGCCAAATATCCTTACTCACTCAAGGTGTCCTAGCTGTATCGATTTTGTCGGTCGGATGTGTTCTGCTGCCGCCTGCTTAGTGGGGGGGGTGTCTCGGAACTGTCTTTGCCTTCGACGTCGACGACCGCCTTACCTTATCCCACCGACAATGTTTCTGTGACGCCCTTGTTGAATTCTTTTCTTTTCTTTTCTTTTCTTCTCGGTCCTTTCCTTTTTTCTTTTTTTCTCTATTCTCTCATTCCCCCCCTCTCTCTCTCTCTCTCTCTCTCTCTCTCTCTCTCTCTCTCTCTCTCTCTCTCTCCTTCTTTAAACGCACACTACTCACATCGGCCGTTGTGCCATATTTTGCGTTTTTTGCAAAATAAATATCGTTAGAGTTGCCTTCCCAATTTAGATATTTTTTCATCCAGATCTAGATGTATTTGGTTGCGTCTAGATTTTCAAAATTCCTATTCAGATTATTTTTTTATAAAATAATTAATATCTTTATCTAAATAATAGCCATGAAAAAGATACTGTTTTTAATTAAGTGAATAATATTTTAATAAAAGTAAATGTTGACGATTGAAGTCACATTCAGTTTATTGATAGTGTTTTTCCATGGTTTCAGATACGTGTGTGGAGAGTTTTATTGTTTCTGGATATTTTTTGGATGTTTTTTGACTCAATTTTGGATGTGGGCTTGGGAGTGAGTTAGGCGATGTTGGAGAGATTTATATTTCTTTTGTTTCTATTAATAACATACAGGCTGATTGCTTTTGGGAAACTATAAAAAGTAGATCGCTTCCATGTTTCGCGTTTGAGTGCGAGTCCAGTATGCGTGTGTGTGTGTGTGTGCGTGCGCGTTTGTGCGTGTGTGCATGCGTGAGTGTACGTGTGTGTGTGCGCATGTGCATCTTCGTACCTGTGATCTTGCTTGTTCAGAAGATGCGGTAGAATACACTCGGCTCTACAAACACCCACCTACATATATACAAACGTAGATCACTTCTATCTTTTGTGTTCGGGCGCGAGTGTTTAGTGTATATGTATGTATGTGTATTTGTAGGTGTGTGTATGCACGTGTGTGTGTGTGTGTGTGTGTGTGTGTGTGTGTGTGTGCCCTTACTGGGAAGACAGAGAGAAAAGCATACGCATCTGTGAACTCCTATCCATATAGATACAAATATATAAACTAATGCGTGTGAACAAATGTTTAAACACGTACACGAAGATGTTAGAACATGTTCTATTATATACCCGTCCTAAACATCGTTGTTGTTCATGTTCAGATCGGCGCTGAGGATCCTTTAGTTATTTTATCATGTAATGAATGTATTTTTGATAATTCAGACATGGTATTTTTAAGTTGGTTTTCTTTTTCCAAGTCGCAATTCAACCCAAGCTGTCAAAAGGGTGGTTGGACATGAAGTCATAAGCGTTTCTGCGACGTATTATTCATTGTAATGTTACAGCAGCCTCATTTTATCACGATCCTCTAAGTGGATTTTATTAGCTTTGTTAATCTATTTCACATGGACCAATCCATGAAGACTTTGAGGATATAACAGGATTCGGACAAACAATTTTACGAGTAAACATACTAATTTGCACATGCAGTTTTTATATGAAGAGATGATGGTATATTTGTGCATCTGTTTGTTTGTCTTGCGCATATTCATTACACTAACAAGTTTGTTTTGTGAGTGCTTGTGTGTGTGTTAATGAGTATGCGTGTGTGCATTGGTGTATGTGTGTATATGTGTGAGTGTGTGTTTGTGTTCATGTGTCTGTTAGAATGTATGCGTGCGTATATACGTGTGTGTGCGTATGTTTTATAAGTATATGTATGCGTGTGTTTAGGAGTATGTGTGTGTGCATGTGTTCATGAGTATGTGCGTGAGCGTGTGTATGTGTGTACTTGTGTGTGTGTGGAAATGTTTTGAGAACTAGGTATGCGATAAGGCTGTTTCTAATATTTATGCTCCTTGATGACAAAGATCCATCAGGCATGAGCAAAGTGAACCTGTGCGGTTGGGGGTACCAGCACCCTATAGCCCCTCTTTGGAATCTTTGAGACGATATAACCTACACTGAAATTAAGAACTAGGTATACACTCTATCCCGATTTTCATTACATACAAATATATACATACATAAGAGTGTGCATGTGTGTGTGTACACATTATGAATGAAATGACAATATCAGAAGGCTTGCCGTAACAAATGATTCTTTATTTCAAGGTTTAGCCCGTACTGGGCTTTGTAAATAAGTGTGGAGGTTATACAAGAAATTGGTGTCCTCATAAGTGGTCTGTGAATTATAGTAGGGTGGAAGATGTAGTTAATCAAGTGCAGATCAAGTGTGATGTGGGCCGTGTAATGGGACTTGTGAGATGTCTGTACGAAACGTCGAAGT
>OY735235.1:1139700-1174700 GCA_963457665.1 Thysanoteuthis rhombus
TTATAAAAACAGTCTACTGTCTTCTACTTCCCTTTCAATTAACCCTTTTCCCCCCCAGCCTACAAGCCTTACCCACAATTCCACTTACACCCTTCCCCAGCCAATTCTCTTTCCTTCATATAATTTAATATCCTCTCCTCGAGAGCGAGCAAGAATAATACAGCTGTTCCATAAATCACACGTCTATCGTATACTTTTCATAAACAAGACTGATCACTGAGGGGGCGGGGGTTGTCAAAAGTTGGATCTACTTCTGGGGGTCGGGAAATAAAGAACAAAAGGTCTGGTTAGTCACTCAATAGAAACTGTCACATGACCAACGTCTTTTGGTAAACATGTCGAGCTGGCGGTGATCAATTGAAACATCGGGTGAAGGAATGAACAATCAATAAGTTACTTCTCTCATCTTTTGCTGGGCGGTGATCACTGAAAAATTCTGAATTAAAAATAAAGAAAACAACTAACAGGCACAAATAAAGCGACCAAATTAGCGTAAATTTACATTGCAAACTGAACCCATCATTAATTAAAACTATTTAGCGGTTATTTAAGCTAAGCAAAAAAGTTTTCGTTGATATAAGGGATAAATGTTTGAATGATCAGCTTCCTATTGGTGCGTCCCGTAAGCGAGAGGCATACATAGCCAGCCAGCCAGCCAGCCAGCCAGCCAAACCAGCTTAGAAAGCGAGAGAAATCTATGCTGATGGTTTCGGTGACAGTTTTGGGCGACGGTTTCTAATATTCATCAAACCGAAATAGAGAGGTATATCAACACCGAGTAACCCAAGTTGTGTAATGGAAAAGCTGTGTGTGTAAGTGTGTGTGTAAGTGTGTTGTGTTTGCTGTGTGTATGAGTGTAGGGTATGTGTTTCAGTATGTGTTGTGGGTGTTCGTATGTATTTCTTGGTTATGCATGTTTGCATATGTGCCTTTGTGGGGTGTATGTGTATATGTGTGTGTGCGTGTGCGCACGCTGCGTGTGATTAATGTGCGTATTCTAAATTTGTAGTATTCAGTGTATATATATATATATATACATATATATACATACATATATATATATATATATATATATATATATATATATATATATATATATATATATATATATATATTCTACAAAGCTTTACAGCTTTAAATACTAAACATATCAAAAACCTTCTTTAAAATTCTTCTTGTGTCCCTTGAGTCACTTATTTACCAATACCTATCAATGTAATTCATGTTATGTTCTTCAGTGTTTTCCCTCTGTTTTACAAATACTTAGTTATTATGGTACTCTGTGAGAGTTTTCTCTTGTTGGTATCTTAAGTTGTTTACCATATAACAGTTTCGGGGATTTGAAAAACAAAACGGTTATATTAACATGGCAGCCTAGCAGCATTGATCAAACACCATCACCCTTTCAGCTACGATTTTGATGATTAGCTTATGACATACATAAAGAATATGTAGCTTATGTCGTAGATCATAATACAATCAATTTTACGTACAGGTTAGAGACTGGTTATAAAACACTGATGTCCAGAAATAAGTATTGATTCCAATAAGTATTGATTGAATTCACTCATATACATGTACGTGTAAGTGTGCATAGATTTATGCGTATTTATATATACACATTTACATAGGTATACTATACTATATATTGGTGTGTGTGTGTGTGCACGCATGTTGCTTTTGAAAGACAGTTTGATTTTTGTATTCTGAGAATATGGATGTTCAGTCAAAGCAAACAAGATTTACATAAGATATACATTATTCTAAATCGACTCTTCCATAGAGACCTACAGATTGGTAAGCATACACATACGGGCCTAAGTAATGTCATCTTTATGGGACCTTATCGACATCGCTTCCCAGCTGCAGCAGCAGCAGCAGCAGTAGCAGCAGTAGCTTTTCCATGCCAGTCGTAGACCATCCATCTTCCCCGAGATTCGCCTGACCTCTCTCTCATGGTCGTCGCGGAACCAGTACTTTCTGGACTTGTCTAATACTTCAAGCCATCTTATTTTCTGCTGACTACAGTTTTGCATATGACTGTACATCGCTAGACCTCTCGACCGTGAGCGTTGTGGTACCATTATCTTCACAATCTGTTCGAATCGTTGCACCATCTTATTTTCAGCCGGTCACAATTTCGCATATGATCTCCTGGCATTAGCGCTGTGAGTTGTGATGTTCAGTGTAACATGGTATGTCCTTCACCATAGTGTTAAGTGATTATAAACGGTGGTTTATTGCCACAGGAACGGCGTTCCCTTACTTTAGGGAGAGGGGCGACGTTTCCACTTTATCTTTATTCTACTAAAATTACCAATTTGAATAATTCACCAATCAGAAAAATTAACCAGCACATATCCAAATACTCATCACAATTAGCCTCAAAATGTGTATTTGGAATTGGTCAAAATCCCCATAAAATTCTTGATAGGCAGACCTGCGTTCCCTCGCTTATTTTTTCAGCACTGTTCCACTAGTTATAATACTTTCCCTCACATTATGAATAAACATCCGTAAACCAAAACTGTAAACATAGATTTCTTTAGTTTTTAAGTGAGTCTGTCTGTCTAGCTCGCTATCTACGTATGGGTCGCGTATACAGGCAGCATCAAAGTTGAATTAGTCCCTCAGTTGGTTTCCAACGGCATTCATACTTGTTTTTGAAAATTTGGACTTTGTAGTGATCCCACAAAAGTTTAAAGAAGTAACTCATTCATTGAGCACCCCTTTTCAAATTTTTTAAGGATCAATTTAGCATAAACCTACGTTGTAAATTGACCCCCCACTAAAAACCTATCTTGCGGTGGGGATTTTCAAAAATCAAAAGTACTATTTTTGTTATACATAAAAACTTAAAACTTTCAGCCCCCACCCCTAGCTTGATTGTCGCGGTCTGTACACGTGATACATATATAGCCAGCCAGCCAACCAGCTAGAGCAACTTAAAAACTGGAGAAACCTGACTCTCTTGGTGATAGTTTTGGTCAACTGTTTGTAACTTCAGCTCTTAAATCAACTTTTGATGGAAAGGAAAGAGGAATGAAAATTTCAAGACAAACAGGTCTAGTTAGTCACTCAATAGAAACTGTCACAGGACCGCCGTATTTTGGCTGCATGTTGTGTTTGGGATGATCAATTACAAAAATTGGAAAAAGGGAAGAGCAATGAATAAGTTACTTGTTTTGCTTTTTATTAAATCACTAAAAAGTTTGGAATTTTAGTAGAAAAAAGCGGGCCAAAGTTAGTAACCATCCATTGTAAATTGGACCCCCCCCCCCAGTGAAAACTCATAATATTGGGGACAATTTTGAATAAGAAAAAAAAGAAAAAAGTGTTTTTATACATAATAAGGAGTAGCCCTCTAGCTCCATGGGTGCCGCCTCTATGCGTGGTACACACATACATAGACAGCCAACTTAAAAACTGAAGAAACCTATCTTGATAGTTTTGGAGACAGTTTTATGTTGACATTTTCTAATTTTACAGTCTTCGCTCAACGTATAAATTCACGTTTACCCCGATATCTGAAAGTAAAAATTCCATAAAAACATTTCGTAAGCCGAAATGGCAGAAAGCAAAGTAACGATTACTGATTTAAATCATAATGGAAAAAAATGAGCGTTCCCTGAACCCCCAAAATGGTGATACTGGTAGTTAACGATGAGTCGTTTGAGGTTCGGATAATGGAGGACACAGGAGATTGTGGTGTAGGAGATCGAGGGAGAGAGAGGAAGAAGGCGTGCGCAGCCTCAAATACGACCCACTACAAAACAAACACTATTTACTCCTCCCACCCCTTTTGTTCGTAAAAGCAAAAAGGTGACGTAAAGCAGTAGTTTCAACATAGGGTTCCGTGTATCCCTGGGGTCCGAACAGAATGCCGGTCGGTCCGCAGCGATGTTCCCTCTAAATCTAACACTAAGAATCTTTTGACAGAAAAACGACATCGCACAACTGTCTAAAAACATTATTATCACACACAGACCAGTATCATATATTAGAACTTTTGTAAACGTAATCCATTTGGAACAAATATGATTTCTAAAGAAAAACAATTGCCTTTTATAGTAGTTCATTGATTACAGTCTAAAAACTAAGAGCTAAAAATAGAGGCCCATCAGAATATTCCCTTTATAGAGAGAGTCCTTGAGTTTCCAATTTTTCCCAAACCACCAACGTATAGGGAACTTTCTTAAGAGAAAAAAAATGATAGATACGCGTATTCACTATGAATAGGATTAAACAGGAACGCCGAGAGGTAAACGATGCCAGAACGTATCTTCCTGCTTTCAGCGAAGTGTTTACGAATTTATTTTCAGATTTATCTTTGGAATTGAGTCAAAAACACCCAAAAGAAACATTTAGATTCCCCAGTTATATATCTAAAATCTAGACATATCATATATTAATGAAATACGAGACTTCGATGGCCATCATATGCCTAATTAAAATATATCTTATTTTATTAAGGATATTACTTATTTCATTGCCAGACATAGATTAAATTAAAATATCTCTTATTCTGAGGGAAATGATCTGAATAGTAATTTCTGGCAAACAAAAACATCTAGATCTAAATTAAAAACATCTCGATAGAAACTTCCGCCATCTAGATGTAAGTAAAAACATCTAGATCTAGATGAAAAAACATCTAAATCGAAAACAGTTCTTGGGTTTAGCTTTCACTGTTGGTTAGTTTTTGTCACAGTATCTGAAATCGAGCCGTCAACTTTCTACATGATGATAGGCTTGGGTAGTGGCGTGGTTACAGATTTGGGACCCGGGGTCTTGAGTTCTTGAGGGGTGGGGGTGGGGGGCTCCAACGTCAAGTGAGATTCGATGAAAAGGGAAAATTTGTAATAGATGAATGTACACTATCGCTTAATTGGTGAAAAACAACCCCGAAGGCTAAATTATCATTTATGCAATTCTTGTGCGTACAAATATATCCTTGTTATTGTATAATGTCAGTTGAAATGTAGGAGTTGAACAGCCCGGGGGGTATTCTCGAATAAACACCCATCCCCACCTACGCTTCTGAATCAAGGTATGATGACATTACGACTTCGATGCTATTTTTAATTTAATGGGCAAATTTATTTGTGAGAGTATAGTGCGGAAAATCAATAGTTCTTACTGTACGAAATGAAGAAAATATTATACATGAATATTTCATGTGCTATTAAGTTCCTACTACAAAATAAATTTCATAAGAAATATTTTCAACTTGCATTGAAAGAACACAGGGATAGATAGATAGATAGATAGATAGATAGATAGATAGATAGATAGATAGATAGATGGATAGATATGAACATGCTGTGAGAGAGAGAGAGGAGTGGACAGACTAGATCGATAAATATCAACAAATAGATTGATAGATAGATAGATAGATAGATAGATAGATATGAACATGCGATGAGAGAGAGAGAGAGGTGGACAAACTAGATTGATAAATATTAACAGACAGATAGATAGATAGATAGATATGGATGGATGGATGGATGGATATGAGGTGCTACCCAAAAGCCCGGGGAATTCCATCTCTTAAAATTTACCACTTCTGTCGACATAGACCCGTCAAAGTGTGTCGATCACAAACAGTAAAGACAAAAGTCCAAACATGAAGTTTACGCACGCTGATCGAATTAGACCAACTTTTTGGTAGCACTTCGTAGATATTTCAGATAATAGGTGCGTGTGTGTGTGTATGTGTTTGTGTGTGTGTGCGCACATGTGAGTGTGTGTGTGTATGTGTGTGTGTGTGTGTGTGTGTGTGCCTCTGCATGAGTGTGCGTGAGTATGAGTGCATGAGTGTATGTGTATGAGTGTGTGTTTAATGAAAGTAACTCGATCTACGTATATATCTGTTTATGTAAACACACACATTGTTTCACTGAACAACATATTTTCTTTCTCTTTTGGCCACGGGGTAATGTGTCAAGATCTAATTGATGGTGTCTAAAAAGTATAGAAAATGTCAATCATTCCCCACAAACTTTGCTTTTATGACAAGGATAGTAATAATTTGAAATCTTCTTAATTTCAATTGTGGCACAGATGGAATTCCATATTTCTATTCACATAAAGTAAAAAATAACAAAATACGAATATCACTTTCCTTGTTACAGAAGCGAAATTCGAAGAGGATAATAGTTATTTTTTTGTACTATTTCTGATCAAATAATCAGAAAATAACGGTCACTACCCTGGAACATAAACCGTGTTGCATGGTTTTATTAGTATATATTTATACGAGTGTATGTTTCCATATACATTTATTTATAAATGTGTATGCGTATGCATGTGCACGCACGCCCGTGTATGTATATATACGATGTAGATATTTTTTATAACTGACCCATCGTTCATGTGGACTGTCAATAGATTTGTCAGGTTCTCAGCTACAAAGGTTACGTATTAATAATACAATATGAAGAGCTACTTTACTATATACGCGTTAATTCATTTTTCAACCAACGTACTTAAGCATACACACACACACATATATATATATATGTATATATATACTCATACATACATATGTGTATATATATATTATATATGTATATTACATGCGTATATATACATGTATATACATATATATGTATATATTTCATATATGTATATTGCATGTATATATATGTATATATATATATATATATATATATATATGTATATTGCATATACATATGTATATTTATATATATATATATATATATATATATATATATATATATATATATATATATATATATGTATATATACATATTAGACACTGTCAATGAAGACTGTCATCCAACTGCCAACATAAGTTTCTCTCAGTTTTTCAGTTGGTCCTGCTGACTGGCTGGCCATGTAATTATCACGCGTACAGGGCGCTGTAAAATTAAGCTACTGTGTTGAAACTTTCAATATTTACTCTTTACTGTGTCTAGAAAGAACGATTCTCTTTTTTAAAGCTCCATCTACATAGGTTTTCGATTGAAGAGAGGGTCTCAATTCACAATATAAGTCCATGCTAAATTGGTTACCAGTTTGTGCCCGCTTGTTTTGTTTGTTTGTTTTTTGTTATTTTTTAAAATCCAAACTCTTCGGTGATCCAACAAAAGGCGGGAGAAGTAACATATTTATTGATCACCACAATTTGCTATTTTTAATAGATGATCCCCAACACGACATGCTGCCAAAAGAGGTTGGTCATGTGACAGTTTCTTTTGAGAGAATAAACAGACCTATATATTTATCTATTTGCGTACGTTCGCGCACGAGCTTGTGTCTGTATATATATATATATATATATATATGTATATATATATATATATATATATACACACACACACACGATGTAGATGTTTTTATATATGACCTGGCGTATATGTGGGTTTTCTACGGGTTCTCGGGACAAAGGTTGCAGATCCAAAAAATGCATTATGTCGATGGATCTACCTAATTGTATTCATGTTTCAATTCAACCAAAGTAGTTATATATATATATATATATATATATATATATATATATATATATATATATATATATATATATATATATATATATATATAAGTGTGTGTGTGTGTGTGTTTTTGCATGACAAATACACGTTTGTAATCAAGAAAGAAATTTTGAGTGAGACATATCAAGATATACGCTAATTAAATTTACCGTCAAAAAAATTGGTTCCCAAACCTATTTTGTCGCGGCACCCTTGTACGATTTTACAAAAATCACGGAACGCTTATATTTTACGGTCAACCTCTCCAGTTTTCCTTTTGATAAGACATTAAATGAAACGAAAAATGTTTAAAGGAGAGACATTGTTCATATGCATTCATTAATGCACTTCACCTAACTTATTATTTTTAAAATGTTGATTTTGCGGAACTCTGAAGTTCCGCGGTACTCACTTTGAGAACACTAGTTTGATGGAATACTAAGTTCCTTCTCTAATTCACAACTCATCAACTCCCTTCGCCCCTCTCTCTCTCTTCCGAACGACCCTCAGAATTTTCCGAAAATCTTTATTTATCCCGTTTTTTCTCCATCTCAACACATGACAACCCGCTCTTTCTCTTCTCTTTTCCTTGAATTCAACAAATCATTATTTGGGGCATTTTTTTTTTTGTAGTGAGGTTATGAATTTATATTTCCATGGACTTATCTTTCATATGTGTAAAAATCATGATGGTACAAAAATTATATGTAAAATGAATCTTCAAATGAATTAAAGAGGGTGGTATAATCAAACAGGAAAATGTTTTCCCCGAACTTTTGGATGATAGTTCCGTAGGATTTTTTGAACTTTCAAATTTTGAAAGACCTTCAGCTAAAGAGGCCGGATCTGCCCCAGTGGTTATTGTGATCAAATCAGTCAGTCTGAAATGCTTTGTTTATGATGATTAAAAATCATATTGAAATATTTATTATAACCATAAAAATGTTTTATAATATTGAATCGCTTATAAAATAATTTTCACGGCATGATATTAATTTTTATAACAAAGAATGTAGATTGTTCTTATTTTCATATTTTTATTAAAGTTATCATTCAGTTATTATTATAAAAAAAAACACTATTCTGAAGTGATCACAATAAGTGGGCCCCGCTGTATCTGAACATCTTCGACGATTTCTGAACAATTACGAATCTGAAAATTAACCACGACAAATGAAGAGAATTTGAAATAAACAAAACAAATATTCTTTAAAGAATATCAAGAAAAGGTTTACCGGATTTAAAAGAAAAAAACAATTAAATCTCTAAGCAATGACGTAGCAAGAGATTTAGGGGTCCGGGAGGCCATTCGAGGCGCCCCCCAACATTTAAAATTTGATTCAAAAGGAACATTTTCAATATCGAAAAGTACTCTTATTTAGTTAGTGTAAAAACAACTTCCAAAGGCTGAGTTATAATTCATACCATCTAAGTAGATACAATTATATTGTTGCTATTGTATAAGTCAGAATAAATCTAGTAGTTGAATCATTATTTATAGAGCTTTTGGGAGCCCCCTTAATGGGGGGGCCCGGAGGCGTTTTTAAATAGCCATCCTCCTTCCCACTCAGCTATGTTTCAGACTGGATTAAAAAAATTAGATTAAATCTCTCGAAGATTAAAGATAATCAAGTACAAAAAATCATTACTACTCGCATGTTTTTAGAATGTGTACATGTATTTAGTTTGATTATCACACGTAAACAGAGGCACAGAAATGCACGCAGGTAAACATCTTCATACGTATTTATTTATACTGAGGTCCCAATATATGTAGATAGAAAGTCCGAAATAACTTACCTATGTGAAGTCCCACCTGTTGGTTGAAGTGATAGATTTTAGTCCAAAGTCATAGTATTTTTATAGTTCGCATATATATATATATTTATATACTTGGTCCTTTTTCCCCTGTTTCCTCTTTTGGTATATAGATTTTTCTTGACTTACCTACTTCTTTTCATTCATTTATTTCTTTTCTCTTCTTTTTTTAAAACAATATATATGTATATATATATAAATATATGCATATATCTGTGTATAAATGTCATCTATTTACGCCATTGAGAGTAAGTTGACGGTGTGAAATCCATCTCTTCACTGTGTGCTGTAAGCCCGCTTCTTGGCAAAAAGCATCGGCCTACACACATAGACGCGTAGATGTGAATAGACACACAGAGTCACACACACACACACAAACACAAACACACACATACACGCACGCGCTAAGGCACACACTCACACACACACACACTGATAGGAGTTTTCACCCCCGCACACACTCACGCATCTGCTCTTAAAACAGAGAGAGAGAGAGAGAGAGAAAGAGAATGACTAAGTAAGGGAAGGAGATGAGGGAGAGGGGAGGAGGAAGATGCGAGGTGCGTTATTTGCTGAAACTAACCAAAGTGCGTTTAACGGACGCGCATCACTAAGTGATTGGGCACCAATCTGCGTACGAATATTTGTTCAATACATTGTATACGTGTGTGCGTTAACACACCGGAGTTCGTATATATATATATATATATATATATATATATATATATATATATATATATATATATATATATATATATATATATAGATAGATAGAGAGAGAGAGAGAGAGAGAGAGAAAGAGGAAAAGAGATCTTATTTATTTACTAGTTTATTTATCAATTCAATGTTTAGGAAACCTTCATCCCAAACTATCAACAACAACAACAAAGGTTTTCTCAGTTTTTCAACGGGTCTGTCTGGCTGGTAGGCAAGTTATGTAAGTATCGCACGTACACACAGAAATGGAAGTAGAAGGGCTGGTAATTTAAACATTTATTCCTCATTACATCTAAAAGAAAACATTTTTTTTTCGTTATCTTACTCCTGTCCCATAGGTTTCAATCTATAATGAAAATTTATGCTAAATCGCCCACTTAGTTTGGTGCCAGGCAATGATCACGCTTGTTTTGTTATTGTGCCTTGTTCGTATTTGTTTATATAGGAAAACCTGGACTTTTTTCCCCAAATGATCACCATCCATTAAAAGGCGAGAGAAGTAACTTATTTGTTGATTGCTCGCTTTGCCAATTATTTTTTTTTTCTTATTGACCGACCCCAACTCAACGTGCTACCATAAAGTCGTTGGTCACGTGACGGTTGAGTGACTAACCAGACCTGTTTATTTATTTGTATTTTAGTTTCGTCGTGCGTGTGTGTGTGAGGGGATTTATATACGCATGATGAAAAATCGCAAACGTTTACATACACGTAGTATAAATTTGAATATGTTCATGTGTGCATAATATAGAATTGAACATGTACATGTTGATAAACGTACAACTCAGTAAATGTATGTGGATACGTGTACGTTCATATACGCAGAACATTAAGGATGACTACGCGTCTGAATACGCACGCAATTAAGTCATACGTATATATCAATGTGCGCGAAAGTTTAGTCAGGGGCGTCGAATGCCATAGGGGCAAGAGGGGACAGTTCATCAGAAATGGCATTTCACAACGTATATATATTTTATTGCGAGGTTACAAGGTTATGGCGGGAGAGTGCAGTGTACTTCCCAACCTCGGGGCCACAGTCTCCGAAGGTCCTCCATAGGTATTATTGCTATAATAACGATAAAAATCGAAAACAGGAAATAATTGCTATGTATAGTTGACGTAAGAGGAATAGACACGACCCTTTGATCTTGAACTGGAGGCCACGAAGAGCAGGACGACGAAACTAGGACCATCATCATCATCAGCAGCAGCAGCCTTCTAACGTCTGTCGGTGGACATAGACCTTCCCAAGGCATCTCTATAATGGGCGTTGCGGAGCTTAACATTTCTGAACTTGCTCCCAAATTAAACTTTTAGAAAATATATATATATATGTATATATATATATATATATATATATATATATATATATATATATATATATATATATTTGATTCTGGACGTCATAAACTTTCATTTTTTCATAGAGGGCCAACAACTTCTCCCGCTGACCCAGTCGTTCAAGTGACCCTGAGTTTGTCAAAATAATCGAGTAGTCAGGGATAATCATTATATAAACAAAATAGATTGTGATTGTGTTATATCAAACTTTAAACCGAAAAAAATCAGCATTCGAAAATTTAATTTTGCCCCAGCTCGAACACCAACCACTGGCGCCGGGCTGAATTATCCGCCCACATCAGTCGCAAAACACACTCTTGATAGATTACTTGTGACCTATAATGCGTATGTACATATATCATCATCATTGTCATCATCCCTTATGAGTCTTCTGCTGGAGAAAAACTTTTCCCGATACCGTCCATGACGACCACGATTGCGTTACCCTCACCAGCCAATTCATACTGATCCCAATCGGCTTAATAGTTTCATTGATACATTTTGAATGTACATTATGGCAATATCCAGAATAAAATAACTATATTAATAAGGAATACCCGAACAAAATAACAAGCTGGATATAAGGATAATACCTTGAGGGGTGTGCTGTTTTGATCAGCACTGCTTGGAGCCATGGTATAATAACTCTTTTGTTTTTAGCACTCAAAATCAGTTCCATTGTTAACAGCTGATGGTCCCTTCAAAAATTTCGCTCATTAGTTCTGTAAAGTCTAATTCCGTGTAAAAAGGATTAATCCTCTTGGACTTCTTTTGAATAATTGATTTGTTTTGAAATACCCCGAAACAGTTCCACGGTTAAGAACTGAGAATCCCTACAAGAAAATTTCCCTTATAGTTCTATAAGATCAAATTCTGTTTTAAGAACTGAAATAAATCTCTTTGAACATCTTTTGAGTAAAAGTTATCAGTGAATAATTGATTCGCATAACATGAATGGAATAATCTAATGAAGAGAAACATTAGAAATTCTTTCGGTGAGGTCTTCACTTAAAATTCATGCAGTAACATCTTCAGTGCTTCAAGACCGAAAAACTTGCTGTATTAATGAAACAAAAAATACATTTTTTGAATATAAAAATATATTTGGTGTTTAAAGCTCTATAGCTTTCTAGGATATATATATATATATATATATATATATATAGAGAGAGAGAGAGAGAGAGAGAGAGATAGAGAGAGAGAGATGATACAAATTAAGAATACAATATAATATATAATACAATATCTGATGTGTGATGGGTTTACTTCATAAAGTGCTCGGTACTTTCAGCATTTAGGTGAAGTTCATTTAGAGTAGAGCTTAGAATATGACGAAGTAAGGATTCACAACACACTTCAATAGAGCAAAATCATAAACGTGTTTGTGCAGCAAATCCCTACTTTATGCTCACAGCTCACAGCGAATTACATAGACATAAATCAGGGTTTCTGAACCTTTTTTCCCTATAGCTCCCCTGTGATGAATTTTTTTTTAGCAATCACTCCCCACTTCACTTCTTTTCGAAACGAAAATGACAATTTACCTTCATTTTTTATTTGATATGGACCTTGTGCTTGATGCTACGGGAGAGCCACGGAAAAATGAATAATAGGAATAACTCTATGAGACCGTAAAAAGATCAATATGGATCGGAGAGAGAGAGAAAGAGGACTAAAGTGAGGACATTATACAAATAATTAAGCAACAAAAATGGAGATGGGCTTGGCACTTAGGTAGAAGAAATGACAACAGATGGAGCAGAAGACAAACTGAGTGGTATTCGTGGGGTAGTAAACGCAGTAGGAAAAGACCAGACCCAAGAAGGAGGCATGAGATAGGAGGGCATGTCGGTAAGATAAAGCGTAGTTTAGCGCAATCGTGGTCTCTATGGGAGGGGATGGGAAAGGCCTTTGTCCAGCAGTGGACTTATAATGGTGTTGCTGCTGATCATCTTCAGCAGCAGCAGCCTGAATGATGATATATAAGTTTGTAACGTGAACGTAGGAAAATATGTGCGTGTGCGCGCCGGCACGTATGGATGTGTGCGTGTGTGTGTGTATTAAAAAAAAACATTCTTCTAATTGACTCGACCATCTTGAAGCGAAAGATCGCCAATTATTAAGAATCAAATTAGATGCGACAATCTATCATTCCCCCCACCATCACCACCACCTCGAATCTCAGCAAAAATTTCGCCCCTGGGGGGAGGGGGGGGCTGTTTAGAAAGACGGACCGAGATAAACAATTTATTGAGAGAACTACCGGCGGATGAGTATAAATATGTACAGGTGCACTTACAAGTTTCCGACCTTGATTTCTCGTATCGTACAAGGTTCATATTTTCTGTTTTGGTACAGGAATAACTCCCTGCCTGTGTGATCATATGGTTGGCTTATATAAGTCTGAGAACGTACTGATGGAACTATGACTAGATACAAGCCTCCGACTCTCATAGTATTTTATGAATTTACCCCCAAAACATGTATGTACTAAAGCAAGTGCAAATCTAAGGGGTGGGGTCAAGGGGATCCGGAGACCCCTCTCCATACACATACACACACGCACACATTGTTCCAGTTAACTAGCAACACACATTTTTCAAAAAACATAGAGAAGTTATTTACATTTTTTTTTTAAATACCAAAAACTAGTGAAAAAAAAGTTGCTCTCTGCTGCCGCTCAAATCCTGGATCCGCCTCTCTTACGATACGAAGATGGGTGATTAAATTCATAGCATGATACATAGCTGAATTTTGATCTGAAATTTTCACTGTATAATGTTTGATTAATGTGATTAATCATGACGACTGGATTAAGTGCATTGACAAGGAAAGATATTATGTTCGATAATCATTTGGCTACGGACATATTGATGGATATTCAATGAGAAATGACACAGCGTGTGTTCAACATGAAGCAGTAATCATGAAAGGAGCATTATACATAAATATATACATACATATATCTGTGTGTGCACATGAGTGTGTATTTAAGTGTATCAATGAACATATATATATATAATGCATGTATATATAGTATATGTATACACACTTACATATAAGTATGTATATGCGCATATATATGTACATATGAATATATACAAATAAATGTATATTTATGCACATATATACACACACACACACACACACACACACTCACACACACATATATATATATATATATATATATATATATATATATATATATATATATATATATATATATATATATATATATATATATGGACTTATATATAATAACAATGATGATTATGATGACAACGATACCGACGATAATGACAATGATGAAAAAAAACCAACACAAATAGTGAGATGAGAGGAGGGCTGAAGACCTGAGAAGACTTACTGTCACTCAGTCTTCAACGATAATCACCGGGCAACTAGTGTTGAACTGTAAACCATAGCACTGCTATGGACTATGAGAGTGTGGAGAAAAGGGCTGGAGACTTGAGGAGACTTGCTATCACTCAGCCTCTAACAACAACTGGTGTGAACTTGCAATAATAATAATAAAAATAATAATAATAATAATAATAATAATAATAATAATAATAATAATAATAATAATAATGATGAAAATGAACAAGTTTTGAGCACTTTCATTAGAAACACAACTTCATATCATTATATATATATATATACATATATATATATATATATATATATATATATATATATATATATATATATATATATATATATATATATATATATGCAAAATCGTCAGCTGTGAGTAAGCATATGAAAGCACAAGTGCGCTTATGGACCTAAGTATGTAGGAGGTGCTTATGGAATGCTTGGCTAAATATGTCTTAATATTTAACACATGCCTGCACCTGGACACGCCTAATAGACATCCTCCCACACAGACGCATACATATACGCACAGACACACACCACACACAAACGGACACACACATGCATACATATATATATATATATATATATATATATATGTATATATACATATATATTCATGAATACGTATGAACATGATGAATTCTCTCACAGATATTTACTGCTGTTTTGTTATTAATTTACATGTAAATTTATGTCTATATGAGTGTGTATGTGTGTATGTGTGTGCGTGTGTGTGTGTGTGATCAACCATTGCGTGTGCAGAAGCTCACATGAGTGTATGAATTTAATTAAAGTTTTCCATTTTATGCGTGAGTATGCGTGTTCAATACATTTAGTATCTCAATAAGTATACTTATGTAGGAAAGCCCGTACATATATGCACATGTGCGGGCTCAGGCGTGTGTATATATTTGTGTGTTTTTGCATGTGTGTGTGCGTGTAGAGAGAGAGAGAGATGAATAGAGATAGAGAAATAGATACATACACACGTGCATACAAACATATGAACAGATAGATAAATAATGAAGAGGCTGATTGATTGTTTGTTTGAGAGAGATAGATGAATATACACATACATACATACGAGCAAATAGATAAATAGATATGAACAAACAGACAGATAGATAGATAGATAGATAGATAGAGAGAGAGAGAGAGAGATGGATAATTAGATAGATAGATAAATAGATATGAACAGACATATATTGATAGATAGATAGATATGAACAGACTGAGATAGATAGATAGATAGGAACAGGCTGAGATAAATAGATTGATATGAGCACACACACACACACACACACACACACACATATAGGGTCGAGCACTCTTTAAGTGAGGTAACTCATCAATTGTAAGCTTATGCAATGCTCTTCCATAGGGATGGAGCACTCTGGTGCATGAGGAATTTCTCTGTAAATCAATATATCGCTTCAATTCAGCTCTACTAGCCCGTAGTCCAGAGGTTGGATATCGGCCTCCAGGCCCGAAGTGGAGGTTTCAATCCTGCCTCGCGGTACTGGATAGGATAATGGAAAGTCAGTAGCCACACTGAAGAGATGTAATACTGCGGATGACACTATATATATATATATATATATATTGTGTCATATATATATATATATATATATATATATATATATATATATATATATATATTGTGTCATATATATATATATATATATATTGTGTATATATATATATATATATATATATATATATATATATATATATATAAATAAACAGTTTGAGATAGATATGTACATAAATAGATAGATAGCCTGTTCGTATGTGTGTTTACCCACGTACGTGTGTGTGCGAAAGAATAGGACAGTCATATTTGGATATTCTTCCTAATACGCTTTTTAGAGCGTATGAATTCTGAAACATACGTGCGCGCCAACACTCAATATATGCGTATAGAATGAAGTATCTCAATCTGTGTGTTCGTGTGTTCGTTTTAATAAGTTTCTTCAGCAAGATTATACACTTAGAAATATATAGTATTGTTGCCTATTTTTAAGTCCTTAGACGAAACGGTGAAGCCAGGGCCACTGGAACACACACACACATAAGCAAACACACACACACATGAAAGAGAGGATAAAACCCCTTTGACACCTTTGGTGGCTCCGGTTGTTCAACAATTATTGAAACAAGATTGAATATTAGAAAGTCATGTATGAAAGACAGAAATCTTGGATCCGAATTTCTTCAGTTTTTAAGCTGTGCAGTCCGTAGTGCACTTACGCTGGCTACGACTTCTGTTGTCCTTGTTCAGGATTTACTCACAATAATTATAGTTGAAATAATAACTTTAATTATTGGTGATAATTAGGTAAAATTGCTAATCTCAAACACCAAGACTTTCTCAAAGGTTGGAGGCAGTTAGTACTAAGAGTAAAAGAGTTACTGTAGAATTACTGAATCGGAATTGATTGCTTGTAAGCATTCAGCTCGGGGCCTTACGAACTGCTGGACCCGTAACATGTGTAACTATCGTTGCCTAATTAATCTGACACTGGTGTTAGTAATGGTAGTAATAGTCAGAGCTAACACTGCTGGTAGTAATAATAATCAGAGCCAACCTAGGGCGTCTGCTTAAGGCTTCGTGGCATCCAGAGGGACTCCAAGAGGCGATGGCGCCAAATCAAAATCTGCTTAAGGTCCCATGAAGATCTGGACCGATACTAGTAGCAGTAGTAGTTTTATTATCTCACTCAGAGTATCTGGTAGAGCCGTGGTTCCAAAACCTTTCCAAATCACGGTACCCCTAGTGTATAAGTATTTTTCACGGCGCCCAAAGTCATCAAATACTTTCACTTGCCTACGCCACTTGTTGGTTATATAATCTCTTTCACAATTCTCATAAACGCTTAATAAAAACTGGTCTGGAAACAAGGACTGCAACTGTTTTCCAGACCCAGCCCCGCAACTTCAACTTTCCAGTTCATCCACTATAAATTCTGTTTCTGTCACGGTTCCAAGTGTGCCAACTCTAATATTCACGACCCAAACCTTCACCTCCCGCAGTTTTCTCTGATCCCTGGCGATATCCTAGTATTTTTCCAATTTTTCGCCTCCTTTCATCATCACCCTGTGGTCTGCTGGCACAGCTACGTCCTCTTCATGGCAAGTCTTCATTTGCTCCTCAACAGCAACCAGATCTGGTCTTCTCACTTCGATTTGATAGTCAGACTAAATCAGTGACCGTATTCGGAACCATCAACTGAAAGTGTCACCAATACTGTAAACAGTTCCTTCAGTTTTTTAGTGGGTCCGTCTGTCTGTCTGTCTGTGTCTGGCTGACCATCTATGTATTCATGTGCCGTGCGTGTAGGCTGTGCTAATGGACCCACAGGGCTGAAAATTCACTCCTTAAGTCTAAAAAAAAAACTTCGATTTACATGTAAGTTCATGCTAAATTGAATCCTTAGTTAGTGCCCTTACTTACAACTCTGTGAGTTCACCCCTCCTAAGATAACACCCCCCCCCCTGGTTAAGAATCGCTGATTTATTGGATAATCTTACTGGTTCATGACTCCAGTAAACTTTGAATTTAAACGATGTATAAAAAATTGAAGTTAATTGACGTGAAGTCTTAATGAGGGTGTGAGGTTGGAAATTTTTTTCCAAAATCAAAAAAAGCGGGGTGCAGGGTTGGCAGGGAGATGAATACGCCCACAAGAGTAATTTCAATTCTACGTCTCGTCACTCCAAATTTTCTCCGATTTCTTACAATTATTCACATTTTTTTCTTAGTTTCTTCAGTTATTAAGCAGGCCTAGCTGGCTACATACGTATGTAAATATTTCGCACATGGGTCACACCAATAAAATTAAAAGGTTGGAAATTCAGACATTTGCTCCTTATTATGTCCAGAAAAAAAAAACGATGCTTTTTTTTTTAAATGACATCCCTTGAAAGGTTTTTGATAAGGGGTTCAATTTACAAAGTAAGATTATTCTAAATTGTTCCCTTAATTTGTGTCCAGCAGCGTTTACGCTTGTTTTTTGAAAAAGTTAAACGTTTTTTAGTGATCAACGGCCAACAAAAGATGGGAGAGGTCATTTATCGATCGATCACTCCTTTCTACGAATTTTTTAATCTATCACCCCCTACAACGCATGTTGCCAAAAGACATTGGTCACGTGATGCTTCTTCTGAGTGACTAACAAGACTTGTCCTTTTTATATTTTTTTAGGTCACCTTCTGGTTTGAGCTGGTATCATTTATTGACTTGATCAGAACTACGTCGTTCGGATAATTCCAAATATATCCCTGGACTTACTGTGATGTGTCAGATTTTGTGGTCTTTTTGAGCCAGCTTACTACATTCTCATTTCAAAGAGATGATTCGCTTTTTCAAGCGTGTTGTTGTTTAACTTTACCTTGATATTGTTAAAACAGTGTTTCCCAATCTTTTTCATCACAACAATTCTCTCTAACACTTAGCCACATGTCAACGCCCCTCGCTGTAGTTTCAATATGAGAAGTACACACAGTTTTTTTTAGAGACAAGTGGTAACTCGTCATTATAAAGAGAAAAAAAAAGGATCAACCCTGAGTTCGTGAGTTTTATTACGGAAAATGTTACAGTAAGTATATCAAGGAATTTCAAAAAAGATATTACTAAACAGTCGTTTTTAAATCAGAATCATAGATATTTATAGAATCCCCCCTTAACGCCCTCTCAAGACTCTCTCTTAATGGCCTTAATCACCTGAACGCCCTTGAAACAAAGGAAGGGATTGTAGCGCCCACGTTGAAAACCACTGTGTTAAATTAATGAAAAAAGAGTTCCATATCATGATATGACCTGTATAATCGACGCTGTACCGGAAGAGAATATTTTAATTCCTCATTGTGCCCCCTCTTGCTTGTGGGTCACATCCGCCCCTTTCACTTCATATTCTCCATTCATGTTTTCCACGTCAATAACCTCTCAAACACTTGAAACTTTACTACAACGCTCACTCAAGCGGCTACTCGTTTTCACACCAAATTGTTTGGGCTTCATCGTCTTCACGTTCATCGTTAACGAATTGTGCGTTCAGAGGAAGTGCGTGCGTCTATCACACTTCGTCTTAATTACTTTTAAACAAAGTTCTGTACGTAAGCATAGACAGGAAGGCAACAAGTTACAAACGCACGATCTGTGAACAATTATACCAAGCAAGAAGACCCAATAAACAATATATTCATGATTTAGAAAAACATCACGAAGATGAATCGAATTAAAAGAAGAGGCAGGGGATAAAGAGTGGAAATTTGCTTATAATGATACGTCATGTGTATTTATTTGTTTATTTTATAACCGTACCTGGCCATACTATTTTGCCCAAAGATTTGGAAATTGGTACCAGACCTCCACTAGACACGTTCTAAAAAAGTCTAAATTGATTTAAAATAAAATAAAAAGAAGCTTTTTGATCTACTCTTTTATTTTCCTTTATTCTGACCGATTTATTAATAACATCCAGATTCTCCAGAAGGTAGATATTTTTAGATATTTATTTTATTTTTATTTCTAATGGAAAAACGCCAGTGATGTCATTTATAGAATTCATTCTAATCAAGTTTATTCTACAATGGAATATCTTTGCATGACTTCAAATCTTGACACCATGGTTGTTTATTTATTGACTGCGATAGCGGGTTTATTTATTCATATTTACATATTTGTCTAGTGTCACGCTAAAGAATGCAAATCATCTCTATTATCATTGAATAGGTTACCACATGATGACGTAGTAAAATAGAAATTTATGTTCGTTGTAAAAGAATTTAAACAACAATACACACACACACACACACTTATATATATATATATATATATATATATATATATATATATATATATGTGTGTGTGTGTGTGTGAGTGTATATATATATATAAGTACTGAAAACAAAAACAGGAAGTAATATAAATCGATTTGTGGCCAACAGAACGCTATTCTTCTAGCTCAATACAATTATCTGTTATCAACGCTTATATAAAATACAATACAATGTGTATCCATGTATTTCATAAATGCCTTTATTTTTGACGGCATGTGTTGATTATTATTATCATTATTATCATCATTATTATTATCATTATCATCATTATTATTATTATTATTATTATTATTATTACTATAATTGTTATTACGATTATTATTGAAATAAAGAAAGAAAGAAAGAAAGAAAAAAACAAGACTTTTTGAATAAAAAATATGCTATGATACGACGAAACTGAAAATTTTCGATGTATTATATATTTTTGTCAGTCGAATTTCAAATGTATAACACTTTCAAAAGGCAAATGGTGCGTTCTGCAAAGAAAAACAAAACAGAATTCGAACTTGTTGTTGTTTGTAAGAGTTATTAACTCCATTAGGATTAATGTTATAGCATCATATCAGATGGTTACCACAGAGAAGGTTCAGGTGCGTGCTTATAACTATTTTGAAGGAAGCGTAGCTGTTTTCCAGCTGTGACGTAAAAAGAAAAGGCTTGATAACAATGGAAGGCACATGAATGAATGACGAAGTTTTCTCGTGTAAAAATGTATCATATTTTAAAAAATCAAAACCGTCTTATTTTTCGTCTTTCTTTTAAAATATTAACAAACAGGGCATTATCTATCATTTTCCATTATTATTATTATTATTATCATTATTATTATTATTATTATTATTATTATTATTATTATTATTATTTTTATTATTATTATTATTATTATTATTATGATAATAATAATAATAATAATAATAATAATAATAATAATAATAATAATAATGATAATATGCAATTTCCGTAATGAATTATAATCCATTCGTCACCTTCTGCTATGTTACAGATTTGAGATGAAAGTTATTTTTTCCATTTCTTTCAGTCAGAATATTTTCAGGATATATTACAATATTGTAATCATTCATGTAAATTAGTTATACGAATAAAATATAATATACTGTAGTGATTAAAAACAGGCTAGTCCCAAGAGAAAAGTATACAACAACTGCATCCTCCTGATAGTCACCTATGGAGCTGGAACATGGAACCTTACCAAGAGACTGACCCTCAAACTGAGAACCATACAACGTGCACATGAGAGAATCATGCTCGACATTACACACAGAGATCACAAGACAGCAGATTATATTAGAGGAAAAAAAACAGGAGTCTGAGACATCATAGAATGAATTCGAAAACTCAAATGGCAATGGGCTGGGCATGTTACAAGAATGTCAGACAACAGCTGTAAATCACAATTCAAAACGTCGATGCACACAGATCACATGCGAAACCGTGGCGGGCAGAATAAAAGATGGAGAGACAAACGAGACAAATTCAGAGAGTATTGGCTCCGCGACGCTCATGATAGAGAAGTGTGGTGAATCCTGGGGAAGGTCTATGATCAATGACAAACGTTAAAATGATGATGATGATGATGATGATGATGATGATGATGATGATGATGAGTAATGTTGCACGCCACAGACGCTACTGTCTGTTTCTACGAAACGAAATAGAGAGAGAGAAAGGAAATAGGAAGGGTTTAATTCTTATTCAATTTTCATTTGATATCAAATGACGGTACAGATGTCAAATATAACATTGAATCCTTCAAAAAACTCGGATGGCAATGGCTGATCATGTTGCAAGAATGACTGACAAGCGTTGGATATTACGAATCACGACATAGATCCCCAGAGACTATATGCGAAACTAACGCCGGCAGAAAATAAGACGTCGTTGCAAATTGGACAAATTCAGAAAATGCTGGTTTCGCAGCACCCATGATGGAGAGGAGTGGCAAATCTTGGGGAAAGTCCATGTCCAACGATGGGCACGAGAATGATGATGATGATGGTGGTAAATGATATATTCAACAGGTCAGCCAAAACTATTGTTCTGTGTTTGTTATAAACGACATCAGAAACGTTGAAGTTTATTCGACTTCATTAAAAAAGATATTATTTTGATTGTATTGCAACAGCTGTTTTATCAGTGTGAATTATTAGGTTGGTTAAATAGTCCCTTTGAAGAATTCAATGATGTATTTCTGTTTATTGATCATAAAATTTGAAGGATCGAGTTTAATGTTGTATTTCTGTTCATTGATTCTAAATTTGAAGAATAGAGGCTAATGAAGCATCTTTGTTTATTGATTCTCACTTCGAATGATTTGAGTTTAATGATGCATTTTCATTGATTCTAGATTTGAAGAATCGACTTTAATGGTGTATCATTGTTTATTGATTCTAACTTTGAAGGATCACGTTTAATGGGGCATTTTCATTGATTTTAAATCAAAAGAATTGATTTTAATGGTGAATCTTTGTTTATTCAATCTTACTTTAAAAGATTAAGTTTAATGTTGCATTTTCATTGAATCTAGATCTGAAGAATCGAATTTAATGGTGTATTTTTGTTCATGTGCAATATTTTCGGCATATCATGACTTTTTTTATTTATACGAATGGTAAAAATAAGATTCAAAACAAAAACATTACAAAAAGATTTGATCATGCAGTTTATGACGAATGTACTGTTAATGACCAACGTGTCTTTCATATCTGGGAACTTTTTACTTTTTACTTAAGATGAGAAGAGGAGGTGTGAGTGACTAGCGAGTGACGGCATGGGGAATGGACCTGGTAGGTCGAGTTCAAATGACTGAGGCATTTTTTCGTTCATTTCGCTCTAATGACCTCTGGAAAGGTATGAATCCATCTCTCCTCCTGACTATGGAAAAAATAGAGCAGGATGAAGAGAGTGATGCCACCTTGGGTGCCCATCGCCCTTAAGTCTAATTCATATATTGCAAACTAGCTGAGTAGGTAGTATATCATACGTGAAGCCCAGATATGAACGTTCAAACCTGTAACGAACGTAAGAAAACTACTTACAAAATTTTTCTACTTTAACAAAATCTGGGCCTGCCTGGTGGCTTAGATAGCTGCATATTTGCTACTGGTGCCAGAGGTCAATGTTCAAGCCTAAGCAAGGTACGGAAGCTTTCTTCATTTGGAAGATTTGAGCAACACGGTATTCCAACCCACCATTCCCCTTTCCGATTTGGATTTGTTTGTATTAAATGATATATATATATATATATATATATATATATATATATATATATATATGTGTGTGTGTGTGTAAATATTTATCTAATGCCTATACTGGGAGGTTCAGTGATTGACCTCGGAGGTAATTAAGGAATGATCCATTATGTCTCTGAAAGCACTAACACTAATTAATGTAATATTTCAAGTTGGATTTCGTTTTTGATTTGCGACAATAAGTAAAGCTTAATTGGTATTTATTCCCCTGCCTGAGGGATCGAGTTTAATGTAGGGGCCACCACGCGTACGTGTGGACAAGAACAAAAAAAAAAAGTCACGAATGCATCAGGCCTAGCCTAACCTACCCCTCCTAGTGCAATGAGGGATGTGCAGCTCCAGGACAACTGAACATCCCTCCCCAAGCATCTTCTCTCTAAGCTGGGCACAGGTGCATTCATTTGGCAACCAGCGCACAAAGTAAATCAATGTGCGCATAAAAGATTCCAAATTCTGAGGATTGCTTATTGAGTTTTTCGTTGAAAAAAATATTGATTAACTGTGCTAAGTCCGAAAGTGCATACCAACTACCGCCATTGGAAAAAAAAACCCTGCATAATGTAAGTTCATCGCGTACACTAAGTATTCAAAATCAAAGAGAACGTTGCCTGCGATACTGGGTGCAATTTACTTCTTTGAGACCACAGGACGAATCCTGGGCCAGGTGAGTTTAGTGAATATCAAGAAGGAACCTTAAAATAGAATCAGAAACATTAATCATGGTACTGCAAGAGCTGGCATGATTAATGATTAATGATCTATGTTGAGGCGGATCTTAATGATCTACGTGAAGGGTCGGCCTTAATGATGAAGCTTAAGGCCAAATACATGGAATCTAATAGCAAGTGCCGAAGGTGAGAAGAAATGATTGGAAACTAGACGACTCAATTAGAGAAGATCATTATCGAACTAGTTATTCCCCCCACCCTGGAAAAAATCAACGGATACATTCGAATTGGTATCGGTTGATTTTTATTAGAAAAGAAACTATTTGTCTCTATCTATCTTTCTATCTCTATCTCTCTACATGTAAATATGTGTGTGTGTGTTATTGACTTATTACGAAGTTCACATTGTTTCATTACTAACAAAATTAGTCAAATTCAAATATTCATTTGAATGATCTTGTTTGTAGTGAAACAATATTAACTTTGGTATGAGTCAATACATTATACTTTTATATAATTGCTCTACAGTTCGGTTTCGAGCACCTTAAAATGATAAAAGTGAGAGAGAGATATGATATATATTTATATAGATGATATCATAAGTTGGTTTTCATGCAGTCTGAGATTAAAACCAACACAACTGATTTGATATTCACATGGGTGAACATTCAAGTGAAGTGGCACGAACAGCGAGTCGTGTCTGTTGCTATACTTACAGATCCTTCATTGTTAAATGCATTTGGTGAGTAACCTACGTAAGTGAGCCCTATTTGAAAGAAAAATCAAATTATGTGCAGGGTAAAATAATATCCATGTACAATACACATAATACCCTATATAAAATAACAAACAACATATATGCCATAAGTTATATATTAAAACATACCTGAAATGGATGTGGTGTTTGATTAACACTTCTGGGTGCCATGTTGATATAACTGTTTTGTTTTTTAAATCCCCGAAACGGTTACATGGTAAACAACTGATGATCCCAACAAAAGATAATATATACATTTTTCCAGAATAACAGAGTGTATGTGACATAAGAAAAAAACATTGAAAAAGTTACATAAATTGCTTTGACAGATATTGGGAAATAAGTGACTTTTAGATTTTTAAAGCTGTTTAGTGTTTAATGTATTTATCAATTGGATAAACTGAAAATATTGTCTTCAGGCCTCGGTTGAATGGTCTGTTTGAATCTTGATCTACCTGAGAATGTTACGTTTTTATTCTCTAAGATCAATTCTGGTTTGTACATTCATCGTTGGTTTCCATTATCAAACCCCAGTAGTTTGTGCAATTATCGGTGGATCACATCTCCCACCCAATCATGTCTATTTATGTATTCTTGCTGAGCCGCCGCCGCCGCCTCCGCCTTCTTCTTCTTCTTCTTCTTCTTCTTCTTCTTCTTCTTCTTCTTCTTCTTCTTCTTCTTCTTCTTATTATTATTATTATTATTATTATTATTATTATTATTATTATTATTATTTGGAATCTCACACCAGTTGCCTGGTGGTAACCGCTGGAGTTTGAGTGACAGCAAGTCTCCTCAAGTCTCCAGCCCTCCTCTCCTAGTACTCATAGGTCGCAGTAATTCTGCAATGTACAGTTTCACACCGGTTGCCCAGTGGTTATCGCTGAAGGCTGAGTGACAATAAGTCTCCTCAGGTCCTCAGCTAACGTCTCCTCTCTCTTTCGCATATCATGACAGAGCTACTATTCGTTGCAGTCCTTATATCTCTAGCACCTTCCTCAGTATCCGTGCAGTTCCCAGTAGTGCTGTGGTCTGTACGGTCTCTATCCTCCCCCTAATCCTGATCTCCTCCAGTCTCTCCCTCAGCGTTTTGGGGACAGTTCCTAGTGCTCCCACTATGACCGGTACTACCCTGGTTTTCATGTTCCACATTTTCTTTAACTCCCTTGCTAGGTCCTGGTATTTTTCCCTTTTTCCACCCTCCTTCTTTTTTACTCTATGGTCTGCAGGTACAGCAACGTCTACTATTTGGCAGGCCTTCCTTTTTTTGTCTACTATTACTAAGTCCGGCCTTCTTGCCTGGATGAGGTGGTCAGTTAGGATGTCAAAGTCCCACAGTAGTTTGTGGTTGTCATTCTCCAAAACTGCCTCTGGCTTGTGCTGATACCACTTTTCCCCATGGTTGAATCCCATTTGTTTACTTAGTTCCCAGTGTATCATCGTTGCTACTCTATCGTGTCTATGCTTATACTCCTTCTGGGCGAGTTGGCTACATTCACTAGTTATGTGGTTTACTGTCTCATCTCTTTCACCGCACATGCGGCATTTGCTGTTTGTCTGTGTTCTGTCGATTTTTGCTTTTATGTAGTTTGTCCTTATGCTTTTATTTTGGGCTGCCATGATGAGCGATTCTGTTCCTCTCTTAAGGTTCCCCTTTCGTAACCACGTCCATGATTTCTCGTCTGCTATATCTTTTATCTGTCTTTTAAACTCGCCGTACAATTTTTTCCCTTCCCACTTTTCTTTTCTAGTTTGCTGTACTGTTCCATTGTTTTCTACTTTATTGTTTGTTGCACTATCCCTTGCACTCTTTATGATTTTTTCACTATTTGTTTGCACATATCTATCTAGGACTACTTTAGCTCTCTGGACACAATCTTCTATGCTGATGAGCCCCCTACTACCTTCTTTTCTCTTAACGTATAGTCTATCTGTATCATCCCTAGGGTGTAATGCTTTATGCATCGTCATAAGTTTCCTTGTTCGCCTATCCATTGATTGGAGCTCTTCCTTTGTCCATCCTAGGTCTTGTATACCTAACTACTGACACAGCCCAGGTGTTCATTCCTTTTATTAGATTTCTGCTATTTAATTTGGTTTCTAATATTTTCCTTATCCTTCTGAGGTATTCTCTCTTAATTTTCTCCTTCATCTCTTCCCGTTTTATCGTGTCACATTCAAGGACACCTAGGTACTTGTATCGGTCTTGTGCAGTCAATGCCCTAATCTTGTTGTTGTCCGGAAGTTCAATTCCCTCAGTCATTGAAATCCTTCCTTAATGCATCACCATGATTGCGCATTTTTCTATCCCAAACTCCATTCCTATGTCCTCACTATATTCCCTTACTTCGTTGAACAGAGTCTCAAGCTCTCCCCTGTTTTTTGCAAACAATTTGATATCGTCCATGTACATTAAGTGGTTGACCTTTCCTTTTGTTTTAGAGAAGTGGTATCCTTTGCTGTTTTTCAGGATTCTGTTGAGCGGTATCATTGTTAGAACAAATAATAGTGGGGACAACAAGTCTCCTTGGAAGATTCCCCTTTTTATCCCTACCTCGGCTAGTTTGTCCCCTGCGGCTGTCAAATCTACTTTCCAGTCTTCCATTGAATTACCAATGAATTTAACCACCGGTTCGCTAATTTTGAACATTCTAAGGCATTCAAGTATCCAGCTATGTGGAATCATATCGTATGCCTTTTTGTAATCTATCCCATTGCGATATTCTTTCTCCTTTTCCTTACTTCTTTTAAGATCATCTGGTCTATGTAGAGTAAATCGTTTGCCCCTTTGGTTCCTATCCTACACCCTTTCTGTTCTTCTGGTAGTAGCCCCCTTCTATCCATTGACATGTATATTCTCTCTGCTATTTGCCCGGTCAGGATTTTCCACATAAGTGGTAGGCAAGTGATTGGTCTATAGTTGCTTGCTATGTTCCCCTTTCCCGGGTCTTTTTGGATGAGGGTGGTTCTGCCTTTAGTCATCCATTCTGGTGCTTTGCCTTCATTTAGACAATTTTGGAGTAGGTGAGTGAGTCTGCCGTGTAACGTGGTGAATTTTTTGAACCAATACCCATGGATCCCGTCGGGACCCGGTGCTTTCCAGTTGGCTACTTTCCTAAGAGTATGTTTCAATGTGGTTTCATTCAGTACTATTGGTTCTCCCTTGTCTATATCTTCTAGTTCTTTTCTCATGTTTCCTAACCATTGCGGTGTTACATTGTGTCTTTTTGGGTGCCCCCATATGCTATTCCAATAGTTCTTGGCCTCTGTGGCATCTGGTTTTATGTCCTGCCTTCTTTCCCCATTTAAATCTTGGTAAAACTTTTTCTCATTGTTTTGGAATGTGCGGTTTTGTGTTATCATCATTATTATTATTATTATTATTATTATTATTATTATTATTATTATTATTTGGAATCTCACACCAGTTTTCTGGTGGTAACCGCTGGAGTTTGAGTGACAGCAAGTCTCCTCAAGTCTCCAGCCCTCCTCTCCTAGTACTCATAGGTCGCAGTAATTCTGCAATGTACAGTTTCACACCGGTTGCCCAGTGGTTATCGCTGAAGGCTGAGTGACAATAAGTCTCCTCAGGTCCTCAGCTAACGTCTCCTCCCTCTTTTGTATATCATGACAGAGCTACTATTCGTTGCAGTACTTATATCTCTAGCACCTTCCTCAGTATCCGTGCAGTTCCAAGTAGTGCTGTGGTCTGTACGGTCTCTATCCTCCCCCCTCCCCCATTATTATTATTATTATTACTACAACAACAACAACAACAACAACAACAACAATATCTACCAATGAAGCTGTAAATAGGTATTTGGTTGCGTATATCTTTCTGTCTTTCCGCCTGTCAGACAATCCACAAAATATCCCCAAAAGAATTCAATGAATTTCACAATTATTATAACAGTTTTTAATAATGCTGTCATCTTGAATGTCAGAATTCTCCGTCGGATTTACAGTTTTACTAATCATCTTGCGAGTCTGTTCGAGATTGCTACGCTTACGTTCAATAATCTCTTTACCCCAAAATCACGGTTCTATGCTTAAGATATTTCACTGGGACATGTTTTTAGCTCTAATTCTAAAGGGTTCCAAAAATCCGATTGCAAAAAACGGATTTGGGGAGCCTGCCAAGAAGTGACCCCTATAATCTTAAAATACGGAAGACTAAAAAGAAAATAAATGATTAAGCTTAAAGCTTCACTGTATTTTATTTTTTATTGAGTAATTAATGGTCCACTTTTGGGTTGCTGCTGCTGATGCTGGCTGCCAACAGAAATCTATGGAAATCATTTCATTGAAATATTCCTAATTGATATGATGAGGCGTACGTTCGAATCCCATCTGGGCCATAATATTTTTTAGAAATGTTCTCGAATCTCTTTTAGACACTATCCTGCCGATCAGTCCCACCTACTTTAAATAACAGACATATTAAGGAAGGAAATGGTGGGATGTAATTAAGAGGTGTGATGACATTGAAAAGGGTGACGTCATTAAAAATGAGATATAGTAAGAAAAAAAATCAATCCGTATTTTTTTACCGGCTGTTAATGATGCCGTATTAGAAAGATACCAAAAATCGCAAAAAAAAAACGCCAAAAATGACTATTTATGATTTTTATTGAAAAAAATTACCAGCAGAATATTTTATATCACAATATTCTACAAGTATGATAATCAACTGAATCAAAAAAAAAACTATCCTTTTTAACGTTCGCTCCCTTCTCCTTCTGTTAGTACTACCATGGATGGTGAACGCATCGTTGAACATATGGTTCTTGTTTGATTATGTCATTGTTTTTTCCTACGGGCTGGAAAATCGATTCGTAGTGATATAAAATGAACGGTTCAAGTTAATATTTTCCTATTTCCAGATTAAATATCGGTAAACCCATCTAAGCCCTCGACATGAACTAGCTGGAAACACGCCAAATCGGGAAATGTCGGTTAGTTCTTTCAACTTTTCTTTCTGATCACCTGGAATATTGGAGCAAACAATCAAAATGATACAAACCACAGTAAAGCTTACTATAACCAGAATACTAAAATAGGCATTGAAAATTGGTATCCATTACTTTGCACCCGTACGAACAGACGTAAACAGACAGAAATTGAATTTGGAATATTACTTGCCAGTATAGTAAACAATTGAACAACCGTAACGTCAACATTTGGAGTCATGTAAAGAGATTCTTTCGAAGACTAAATATGGTCAGAATGAATTTCATTTATGACATCACTGATGTTTTCCAATGGAAAAATTTCGAAAATAGAATTTTTAAAAAAACATCTAAAATTCTGGAGAATTTAGGTGTTATTGATAAACACGTCAAAAGGGTTAAAAAAAAAAAAAAAAGAAACTTTTTTTTCTCAAAATTTACAAAAAAAGGCATTTTTACAAAGGGTCTTCTGGAGTAATGACGCCATCTTTTTAAGTCTGTAGACAAAATGGTATGGCCAGAAGCACTGGAACACAAAATCACATAAACAAACTCGCGCAAATGGCTACGGTGGTTTAACACATATTCAAACAATGTATTAAGTCTTGTAGTCACACAATAGAAACTGTCATATGGCCAACGTCTGTGGGTGAGCATGCGATATTGGGTTGATCAATCAAAATATCAGGAAAAATCGGTGAATAAATGATTACACCTTTTGTTGGTCGATGATCACTAAAAAAGTTTTTGTTTCCGGGTAGTGAATGTTATTTTCTGATTGCTCAAGTGTGAACAGTATATCATCATCATCATTATCATCATCATCATCATCATCAGTCTTTTAACGTCCGTCATTGCACATAGACCTTTACCAGGATCTGCCACGTTTCTCTATCATGGGCGTCGCAGAGGCAGTATTTTCTGAATTTGTCTACTTCATCTCTCCATCTTGTATTTTATCGGCTTCGGTTTCGCATGTGGTCTCTGGGGGATCCATGTTGGGTATCATGATGTCCTTAGGTTGTCTTTCATTCTTGCAAAATGACCAACCCATGGCCACTAGAGTTTTCTAATGGATTCTATGATGTCTCGGACCCCCGTTTTCTTCCTTATATATTGTGCTGTCTTGTGATCTCTCCATCTGACGTGGAGCATGATTCTCTCGTGCGTACGCTGCATACTTCTCAGTTTTGGGGTTTGTCTCTCGGTTAGGTTCCATGTTTCAGCTCCATAAGTGACTATCGGGAGGATTCATTTGTTGTATATTCTCCTTTTTAGACTCATTGGGATCGTCTTGTTTTTTTAAGGTTGAACTTGCTTTGCCGAAGGCTTGCCATCCTTGGGTGATTCTCAGTTTGATTTCTTCTTCTTCTTTTGTGGGTTTCACAGAGATTTGTTGTTGTAGGTCCATGTAGTGGTCTACTTTCCCCAGTTTTGCATCTTTGATTTTGACAGTGATGTCCTTATTCTTGATGTAATTGTTGCACCTGACTTTTGTTTTACTGAAGCTTTCTTCGTTTAGTTCATCTAGCATTAGTTGGAAGTCGTATTGATTCACTGTAAAAAGGACGATGTCGTCTGCAAATTTGGGGTTGCTCAGATATTCACCGTCTATTTTAATTCCTTTATTTTCCCAGTCCAGGTTACGGAAGATCATCTGTCGAGTAGCTTCTTCTAAATCCAGCCTATTCCTGTGGTTGATTTTTATCTAGTGTTTTAGTGATCCGGTTGGTGATGATTTTTGTAAACAGTTAATAAATGCAGTTGAGTAGGCTTATAGACCTGTAGTTGTTGAGGTCTTTGGGGTTTCCTTTTTTATGTTGAAGCATTATGATGGCTGTGTTCCAGTCTTTGGGGACCCTACTCTGTTTGAATTGAACAGATTAGTTTGTTTTTCATATACAATCTTACCAGCTTTTTTGAGTCGATCGATGGTGATGTTATCTGGTCCAGGTACCTTTCCCTTTTTTGTTTTCTGTTGGCTATTATTCCCTTCAAATTTGCTTTCAGGGCCAGGATAGTGATATTCATACGAAGTTATTTTCTTACTTCTTGTGATTAAAATGTGGAATGGAATATAAGTAAGTTTCAAATCATCACTGCCATGGTCATAAAAGAAAAGTTTTAAAAGTTTTCTATACATTTCAGCCATTATCAATGAGAAAATAACACTTATAACCCAGGAACAATAAATTAGTGGGCACCCTTACCTTTGACCCCACACTGTGAGTGGTATCGCAGACCATGGCCTACAACGTGTATCAGATAACACTCCCAACACGACAAGCTAGACAATTCGAACACTTCGTTATTAAGTAACAGTTTGATTCGTATTAAAGCATTGGAGTCAACAGATTTGCATGAATCTAATTTCTAGCACCTTTAATAAATTTTAAAGACATTTTTTAATCATATCTACACATTCAAATATTTTAGCATACTATGAGCTTTAGATTTAGATTTAGACTGTTTTAGAATCCCTGAATTAAAATGGTGACGGATAAGATTTCTGGACAGGAACGACTGAAATCGTAGACAGCGTAAGAGCGCCTTTTATAGTTCAATCTAAGCAGAAATTGTGCCCCGGCCCAACAGTCGCCAGTACCAAATTTCAGTTCAACCCAACAGTCTATAAGGCAATAGACTTCTTTAACAAATGTGTACTGAGAGAAGTTCTTCGCAATAGGTTGTTAAAGAAATAATTTAGTATCGACATGAACATGATTACTTAATAGCAGTACCTACTCATATGACAGTAAACGAACCCAACAACAAATTTGTAAAAAGAAAAAAAAATGAACGACTGATGCTGTCTCTGTTTAGTTGGATCCTATCATCAGTCCACAATGATAGACTCTTTTTGCATGATTTCCAGGCTTCCCAGTAAATATTTATAACGAAATGTAAACCTTGTTTATATACAGGTAGGTCGCTCTCTGGGCATCCTTGATTCCAGAACCGTATCAGATTATCTATTGTACTGGATTGACAGAGGTCAGGTAATTATCGGGGCAAAGCGAAAATCTACTCACAGGACCAAGGGGGGCCACACCATTCGCAGTTTTTTTCCAGCAAAATTGCCTTATAGATTGTCGTATTGAGCTGATATTTGGTACTGAAGACTTTTGGACCAAGGTACAACTTTTGTATAAATCAGACTCTGAAAAGTGCCCTTACGCTGGCTCCAGCTTCATCTGAAAGGCAGAGACTCTAAAACAGTCTAAATCGGCCCCAAGTACGCTAAAATATTTGAATGAGTGGAGATAATTGAAAATATTCCATTTAAAATTCATTATAGGTGCTAGAAAACAAATTTATGCAAATCAGTTGAATTTGCCTCTTTGTTATACATACGGCGGCTACTATCAAATGGACGGATGATCTAGCATAGAGTGCTTCAATTCTTTCCTCGGGCTGTTGGATCTGATTGCACTGTAGTATCTGCAACAAGACCTTGCCCGAGGTGTTGGTACTGACACTTGATACCCAAATGGATCGAAGACTGGTTGGTCGGATGTGTTCAAGACCGAGTGCACAGGTGCAATGCATTAACTAATAAGGGGACACTGAGGCTGCGCTTTTCTAAGTGCATTGGGAACCTTTGGACTCTTCCTTGGGTTCTCTCATTATACTCGGCCCAGCTGCGGGGAAGCTGTTTGCCTTGGGGCGGCTCTGTCCCCTTGCACTTAAAGGGACAGACTGGACTCGTCCTGATACTTTAGCGATCTCAGTTTTGGCGGCTTGATCTATTTTTGAGGCTGCTCCATCCCATGTTAAACTAGACCTTGTGTCTTGTCTCGCTCTCATGGCCCTCCGCCAGTAAGTAGGGTAGAGCTGCTCCAGCCTGTTGGCTCTGATCAGAGTCCTGCCGAGAAAGATGAGAAATTAGAATCAATTTATTGATGGTTTGCTTACTGAATACGCGAGCTTCGATAGTTCCACATCAATGTGAAGCCAAAGTTGTGGGCGCCCAGTAATCATTTGATTGTACTTCTCTCACCCACTATTTATGCGCAGCAGTAAACAAAGTGTCTATATTGAAACATTGCAGTCAAGTTTTCTCAACACCTCTACTCTTGTTTGCATTAATATTGACTTGTGTTTACGATATATACCACCACTGCCACCTGTATCTGGCTAGGAAGCCATTATTACTCTGGATAAATGTCAGTAAATTAGACTAAGAAATTTACAGAATCGATGGAACAATAACAACTACTGCAGTATAAGCAATTACGAGATAGTTCCCCAGAAAACGCCACCTGTGGCTACTCCCTGGACTAGTTTGAGATATTCTACATATCTAATAAATATATGCTTAACCAATTTGTCCTGATGTATCTCCCTGACTATTATATTTTACTCTAAAACAGCGGTCGTAGGCTTTAGACATTTTACTCAAGGTGGTTATAAGCTATAGTTCCCTTAAGATCCATGTTATTTTTCCAAGTACAGACGGCTATTTTGAGGGACAAACTAAAAGTAATGTTTTGAATTTTCAAGTACGGAAGCTAAAAACGGCTATCACTATCGTATCGTAAGTTTTTTATTCACATAAGTCGGAATTATTTTTCATTTTCTTTTACATTCGCTACATTTATTTCGATAGGATTCTATCTTTGTATCCAGTTTTCAGATGATATTGATTACGAGGTACAAATTTTTTTCTGGTATAACTGCAATACACTTGAACTAAACCAATTCTTGACCAAGAGCCATTGAATTTCACTACCTTTTCCCTTCATAAAGCTAATAAAATT